>JAQGBT010000004.1:0-185641 GCA_034698585.1 Disparrhopalites patrizii
CACACTCCCCCACCCCCTCCAAGACCTCCCCCATCGTGTTGCTTGCCAATAAAAATGATTTGGAGCACATGAGGACCGTGGAGAAGATGGAGGGACTCTCCCTGGCCATGCAGTATGGATGTCATTTCAATGAGATCTCCGTGGCCGAGAATTCCCCGGAATTGTACCAGTCCTTTCACACCATCATCTCCAATTTCTCTCAACAGAGTCAGACAACCACGACATCGAAGAGGAAATTCTCCGTGTCCAAGATGTTGGGTAATCTCCGGATTGGAAGGACCAGTCCCTGTCAGCAGGTTTTGAGTCAAGCCTCCATTGTTGATACGAGCATGGTCTCCAGTGACTCCTCATCCTCCTCCTCATCCTCCTCGGAAAGATCTCTCTCCTCCAGCCCACTGGAGAATAAATTCTCTGGTCCCAGCTGTAGCAATGGGAGCTCCTCCCCTCCGGATTGCCCCCCTCAAGGGGGCAAAGGTCAAGGGGGCAAGAATGGGTCGGAGGCTCATAACAATCTCAGTAGTAGCATCTGTCACATCAAGAGCAAGATCGTCGAGTTCCATTCCTTGAAGAAACGCCACAATTCTCCACCCATTTGCTCCCTCTGAAAATCAATGCTTGGCAAGAGGGAATCAGATCCAAGGGGCGGCAACCATGTCATTTCCATGGTCCAGGCATTTCATGGATAAAACCTTTATTTTTTCTATTTAATTATATAAATGTAGAAAAAAACTCTTCTCATTTGCATTTTATTGCAATTATTAAAAAAAAACTCCAGTCACCCAACCCTTCATTTACAAAAACCATGAGATTTTATCCAGTTTTTACCCCTTCTATTATTTCCAGGGCGTATATATTTATACGCGTATGTGTATATACGTATAACATATTTACTTATGCATATACGCCCGTCTGTATTACCATTGTTGCTCTTGTGATGCGGTGAATGCCAAAAGGATCATTTTTCCACGCAAAAAAAAAAAAATTAATCCACTTTATGTCAAAGTCGATTTCTTCTTGCCATTGTATGCATACATTTATAGAGAGGATGTGTTTCCACAAGAAAAAAAGTCCATACCAAAAAACTGGAAAATCCCAAAGTCTAAAAGAAAATTGTACTTATATAGTAGACGTACAAGATTGTTTCCATGTCTTGATGGCACAATTTCAATTTAGAAAGGATAAAACTCGAATCCAAAGAGGGAAAGCGAGGATGGAGAGAGCGGAAATGTATTTTGTATATGTATATACATATTTGTATATAATCCATATACTAAAGAACGTTAACATTCAAAATGTATCTGTGCATGTATTTTCGAAGCGTTCTAAATTTAGAATGTAGACGCTTTGGTTGTACATTCGATGACGTAATTCTTTTACTGTATAAAATAATATTATTATACAAAAAGCTATATTACTATGTATATTGTATTCTATGGGATAATGATATTTACATGATTTCATCTTCCCACTTCGATCTTCCCTTTGGTCGGTCTCTTTTTAATTAATAATAATTGTATAATATTGTGTAAGTTTTTGCTAAAACTAATTTCTGTCAACATGATTACCTGAAAATAATTTAGTAGTAAATTCTACAGTGATGTGTAGTAAATATGTATATAAAAGTTATATTTCTTCTTTTGTTATTTGTATGTTACATCCGTGTCACACGTTTTAATTTTTGTGGTTCATTGGGCGTACATACATAAATCTGTAATACATATTAAAGTGTATGAACGTATGAAATATGTTCGTGCACTTGGTTATTAGTAATTATTATACATATATTGAAAATTCTTTTGGTCACTATTTTTCATGTTATACTACCCCTAAAAAGTACTAAAAGTACTTAAAAAGTATATTTAAATGTATATTTAAATGTATATATTTACGTATATTGTTACTGATACTAGAATTGTAGCTAAATATCGCAGAAACGTAAGTTGATGTCATTTTTTGTATTCTGGGTAAAGCATATAATACATGCTTGATCCATGTGTGTATTAATGGGTGAAAGTGGTGTATGAATGTATAGTTAAAAAGAAAAAAATCCCCGAAAAGCCATGAGTAACAATTCTGCAGGGTAAATGGATTCTAAAATGGATATGATAGTATTCAGAGAAAAATAATAATACTCTTATCAATTGATGTGCTAATTATGAAAAAACAATTGGAGCGCTCTGAAATTCAAATGGAACCATGAATGTAGGTCGGGGAAGGTTTTTTTTCCTCAAGAAAAATGTATGGTATATACTATACTTATAAATGTGCATGGAAGAGAACACATGTTATAGTGATATACTTGAGGGATTAAGAAATCTTACATGCAAAAAGATTGAAACTGCTTATAAAAATAAGGATGTGAAATCTGGCATGTACTGCATACATAGCTTATTCCCCGACAAAAAAAAACCTGAATTATTGTCAACACCGCGTAGGTATTTTAGAGCTTACCGAATCGGTCATTTGAATAAGAGCAAAATTGTAAAAAAAATTATGTTCGTCCTTGGGGTAAAAGTTGGTTAATGGACATTGGAAATTGATGTATAGTTTTAACATTTGGAGTAATTCCATTCAAAATTTTAAAATAAATTAAAATTAAAATGCTTCGATGTTCGTGACGTCGTGACTAGATGTTAGTGGCTGATGAATTGGACGTGTGTATACGTCAAAGAAATTGCATAGATGTTATTCTGAAAGTCATGTCCAATGGTGTCATAAATAAATACAAAAAATTATAAAAAAAAAAATTATGCTCAACGTCCTACCTTTATTTCGTGGTTATGCTGAAAAATTTTCTTCAAAATCATTCTCCTCAATATTTCAAAATTAGCCATTCATATGCATGTATTTTTGAATTCAAACAAAATTCATGGAGAATTCCATTCTCACACAAATTAATTTTCTTCTTCACAGTCAAAAAATATTAATTTCAATCCCATTTAAATTAATAATCATCATCTCAACAAAACCCATAGCACAGGAAGATCTACATTTATTCGACAAAAGTAAAAAAAACTAGAGAAATTGCAAATGACTATATGAATCCGTACACAATCGTTGGGAGATCGGATTTTTGCATCACACCAATCACACGTGTAAAGTATGCTATCATGGAAATTGCCATTTTTTTATGATTCGTTTTGAGACCATACGTAATATAACATTTCAGAGCATCCCACTTGAGAAGAGAGACAAGAGAGAGAAAATAACCCGGGTAAGCTGAGTTTTCCCGGGAGAACAAAAAAAAAAAAAAGGTAAAAATGTTTCGCCATGAGATGAGAAGTGATACTGTGACTGCCATCTTCATTTGCCTTCTCCTTTTATTTGTTCAGTCCTAATACCCATAAAGCTATAATACGAATTACGTTATTAGTGTTAGTACACAGTTATTTAGAACTCACAAAAATTTGTCTACACATAGGGTATCTCTCTGTGTACAGCAAAACATTTTTTTTTTATTATTTTAATTTTTTTTCTGTAAAATTACCTTTATTATTTATCTACTGTTAATATCTATAATCTTATACAGAAGACTTTTTAAGGTGACTCGGAAATGTTGTCACTTGATGTATCGTCTTCATAGTCCTTTGGCAAGGCTTTCTTCTTCAATCTTGATGTCTTGTCCACATTACTCAACTTCTTCAGCTTCCCATTCTCGAACATATTCAGGATTCGTTTGGCCAAGGCCGTCCTATCCGCCCCGGAATCCAATAGCCGGCCCGCCTTGGTCTCTGGAGGTTGACTGGTCAGAGTGACATCCTCCTCATTGGAGGTGAAGCCATCCTCCTCCGAGCCCGAACCAAAACATTCCTTTGCCCATTGGGGTAATTGTAAGGACTGGAAGAGTTTGGCAATGGATTGGACATATTTGTCCTTACAAAGATTCACATCCACACTCAAGCTCTTGAGACTCTTCCCATTGTGATCGGGGGAGGCAGTTCCAGAAGATGTTTGAGTCCCATTCCCCTTCCGACTCGTCTCAAATGCCTTCAGATTATTGTGGTACACCGTGTCCATCTTATTCTGGAGGTACTGGATAGTCAGAAGGTCCGGATCCGGCTTCTTCCCATTCATAAATATTTTCAAGGGGATCTTCATCTTCGTGAAGAATTTGGGATCTGCAAAGCAGGGGAGTTGGAGGTAGTGAGACTTGCTCAGTTTCAATTCTTCCAAAGTCAAATTCGGATCCGCCCCCTTCACCTCCCGACAAATCTTTGCCCGACACATGGCCTGAGCAATGTAATTGACCTCCTTCATGGACTCTAATTGGAGGTAGTCGGTGACAAAGTCGTGATCCAGCTCAATGTCCTTCCACAATTTCGAGGAGGATCCCGTCTCCTCCTCCTCCTCACTGTCACTGGACTTCTTGTAGTAAGGGACGGGGGAAAGGTCAAGGTCACTCGTGTCCGAGATGGGACTCTTCGGAGACACCGGAGTATTCACCGGGGGATTGATGATCATTGTTTTCTCACTACTTTGTGTGGGAGAGCCGGCTGGCTGAGGGAAGGGGAAGGGGAGATTGTCGATATTGTCCAGGGTCAATGCCTCCATTTTATTGGCCAGCTCATCCTGGTAATTATTCACCCCGTGCTCCCCCGGATGTCCTTCCACAGATTTATGGACGGTCGTAGCAGCCTTCTGGGCCTGTTCCTTTAAGGAAGAGGCTTCCAGGACACCCTCAATGACTTGCATGGTTTGCTGGAGAACGGCAGAGAAATTCGCTTCCGCAATATCCGTCCATTTGTTGGGTGTACTTCCGGGATGGATTATGGAGTTTGTTGGGGGGAAAAGGACAGGCCTGGAACTACTGGAGGGACTACTGGATCCCGTTCGGGGCCTGGTATTAATTGTGGGGGGTTGACTGGGTATTTTTAACTTGTTATTATTACTACCACTAATGTTAGAGTTACCACTACAATTATTGTTAGATATTGTCTTCCCATCTACTTTCGGCGGGGGTATCGTCCCTCCTCCTCCTCCGCCTCCTTCTGATTTATTCAAGGGAGGAGAGGACCTTTCCACCTTTTCGGGGGAATGATCACCCCCGCCATCGGCCTTCGTCACTCGGGATTTGGAGTCCTTCCCCGTCAATTTGTCGTGTAACACTCTGGATAATTCCGGCTTGACATTCTCCCCTCCTCCGGCACTCTCACTCTCCAATTTCGTTCTGGGACTACAGATTCTTTTGGAAAATGGAGTGACCTTAATTCCTGTGTCTTCTGTATTCCCACTCCCTGTATTATGATGACCACCACTGTCCTTGATCTGCTTTGACCGGGGTCGGGTCGTGGGGTTGTAGATGGAAGGTAATTGATTCTTGTAGGGCGAACCTTTGGTAGATTTAAGGGGGTCCATAAGGATTTTGGATGTCTTGGATGCTCCCAGATTTGACCTCCCGGGTCGCTTCTCCGACATACTAGGAGGAACCCCAGAGTCCCCGGGTGTTTCCTTATTTGGCAAGGAATTTCTTAAAGGTATGGACTGAATACTTGGCTTAGATCGGGGCCTGGGCTCTGTCCTTGTTTCTAATTTGGGGAATTTCCCCAAAAATCTACTCTGACTCTGGCTCGTCGAAGGTTGGTTGAAGATGACTGAGCAGGAATGTTTCATTGCCCGGTTATTATTATTACTACTATTGAGAATGGACGCTGTGGATGGTAATTTCGGTCCCGACCCCCCTCTAAGGAACTTTCCCAAAGAAGGCGGTTTTTTCGGATCTTTAACATTATTGTCCAAGTCATGATGTGAACTTTTGCATGTGGATGGGATTTGAATTCGATTCCCCTTGTATTCCCCTCCAAATATCTTGGCTTGCATTTGCTCATAAGGACCCCGGAGGTGCTTCCTCACCGGCAAGGGCACACTATCTTTGGATCGGAGCTTGGAATCCAGATTACAGAGAAGACTGATGGATTTTGCTACCGTGTTGGGTGGCAGGAAGGATTTGGAACTTTTCGTCCCCTTTCCCTTGCTGTTCTTATCCATTTTTTATCTCCTCAAAAAATCTCCAGCCCTGGCTTCGTATGTGCTGTAGCCTGTAGGGAAATGCCTTTTGGATCTATTAACCTGTTGAAATTATTTTTTTTAGGCTTTGGAATTATTTGTATCAAATTATATTGTAATTAAATTGACAAAAAATTAAATTCAAATTAATTCAAATTGTACTTTTAATAAATAATTTACAATTTTTCAACGCGATTCATTAATTCATACCTTCCGTTTTCCGTATGTAGATATTTATAGAGCAAAAATGTTATAGTTGATCCAAAGTCGTCGTGGAATTCCTCAAAGATATTGTTGCTAAGCCGGGGAATGTCTCTGTGTTGGGAATAATTAGTGTTAAATCGCCATCAAGGTAAGTTCCAGCGTTCTAGTAGTTTTTCGACGTATTAATCACGTAGCATTTCTCTACAATCTCCATCACAAAAAGCTCTTCGTTACACCCCTTTGTAGTGGCCCTGGCACAGAAGGGGAACAGATAGGAATTTCTCTCTGGTATAATGAAAAAAAGACTAAAATTGAAATGACATTTGATGATACAAAAGTAATAATTTACTGGCTAGGATTCTACGAAATACTGCAGTTGACACACTGTCACTTATTTTTTTTAGCGTTTCTCTTTCATTCATTCATTCATTCATCAAGTTGATGAGCACGTGTGCTTTTTGCTTCTCTTATTATGGTTCGATTGTGATTAAAACGTCTGCCTGGTATTGGTATGGACCCAATAGCAACTTGTGCCACGTGCCACGTCCTTGTTGACACTCTTGACGTTAACATAGCCCGGATAGCCCCCTCAAGGTAAATATGATTGAAGAAACAGGTAAAGGGGGAAGGGTGAACTTTGTGTCAAGGGAGAAGCGATATTGGAGCCAAAGAAGTTAATTAGTGTTGGGTGTTGGGTTGCCAAATACTGCCGAATATATCCACATTGTTGACTGCAGCTTCAAGCTTCAAGTGTCAGCAATCAGCATGGACAAAAACACAAAAGTTATAATGTGATTAAAAGAATTATTATTCCTTGATGTTTGGTTTGACGTTTGGGGAAAATGATTTATTAATATTATTAATTTTTATTATTTTACCAATCTAAACGCTACTACGGCTACATTGTCATTCAATGTCAAAGCATAGCCTCGGGAAGAAGATGTCGGTTGTCTGTTGCCTTCCCATGACACCATAACAATCGCCTTATAAAATGAAGAAAAAATACTGATTTAATTATACTATTGTAAATTGTACATATTTTTTTTCTATATGATATAAATACATACATATATCCTGGAATGACTCTTACAATAAAGGGATGGACTGTTGTTAATAACAAGGCGCACCTAAGTTTTGTAAGCCTTTAGGTCTCATCCTATTTTCTATTTGTATCTATACATCAGTACGACCAGTGTATTAGATGGTAATCTTCTCTTTTTTTCTAGATATCTGGACGGGCTTGAAACTAGTTGCATGAGTAAACCACACTTTGAGTCAAGTTACATAATGCGAAATAATAACAATAATTTCTCAGAATGAAAAATACATTCGTGATACATATCCGGAGGCTTTTCCAAGCTTCCCACGATACTAATTAAGACACCCAGAGCAATTTATAGTAATAAAAATTATGAAATGGCTTTATAAATGAAACGATGGGTTTCTTTTAGATAAGATCAAATATTAATACTATTAATAGCATGAATGCGCAACAAATCCATCTCCATTAAGACATATGTATATTGTCCATCCCACAAACATGTGAAGGACATACAAAGTCATAGCGGAATGAGTCCATCTTGAGCAACAAGCTGCATTTATCATGCAGTCAAAGGGCCTATAGATAATTTTTGGAGAAAGTTTTTAAGCCAGTCCCTTTCCGCCCTTCTACCTTTGAGCATGGAGAAAGGTGCCCTATCAGTTACTACCAAATATTTCTGTACACAGTTCAGTAACGCAGCAGATTTATGCTGTGAAAATATGTACACAAACCTGTAAACGCATCTCTGGTTCCAAGTTGTGCTTATTATTTTTTGCATCCCTACTTTCATAATTTCACACAAAATATAAACGGATGACATATAAAAAAATATTCAGTTTGTCATAGTTTCTGGCTGTAATGACTTAGTCTGGACAATATCAGATTAATGATGATGGAGGTAAACAAGAGAATAGGATTTTGATTCCAGAGATAAACCAGAATAAAGTGATTTTGCAGAACAAAACATATTCCAATTGCAATGAAAAATAGTCCGTGGGAAATTGGAGGAAGCAAAAGTGCCTTTACAAAAATCCCTTTCACATGGTTTGGCTGCAGTAATTACTGACATATGCACAAATATAATGTATGTGTGCATATTTACACCCATATGAATTCATGTAGAATTAATTGACAATTATCCTCAAAAATGGTTGTGCTCATTTTGTGCTCAATTAATTTTTCCCTGAATCCAAAAATAGTTCCCACGGACTGTTTACTCCCATTACAATCTTCGGCGGGGGAGGATGAGATGACATAAAAAGATTCGGTTGCATTTGTATATCGACGTAATGCATGATGCGGAATGAGAAAAAAACGGGAGGAAACGGACAAAAATGTTTTTTTTTAATTTTATTTTTGAGAAACCAACTGACTTTCCTGAAAACTGAGAAAAACTTGTAACATGGTCAAAGAATTTGCCTCGGTGAGTATCAACATGTTCAAGGGGGCAAGAGGTGAGAAGTATTAAAAAGGCTCAGGATGTAAAATACATACATATTTAACACGGGAAATGTAGCACAAGATATCACTTTACAGAATTGAAAAAGAAATGGAATTCCTATTGTAATTTAAGCTGAGGCTTCCGTGGCGGATTCACCCTGAACGGCCATTCTCACGGCATCAACGGCACCTTTGATATGCTCCCCGATTTTCTCTGCCCGTGCATCATGATTAGCTCTCAGCTTCTCAATGGCCTCCTGCCCGGCTTTACCCACACGGGTGATCAAATCTTTGTACTCACTTTCTTGAGCCTGTACCAAAGATTAAAAAAATTAATCCACAATTATTGCTATTATTTATTATATTAATCCTGATTTATTTAATTGAAATAAATTAGAACATCCATCTTAAATACTTTTTATTGATTCTTACATGCTCCTTGATGGATTTCAGAAGGGTTTGGACATTGATGGTTTTGCCCTGCAAATCCTCTCTCACGGCCATGATGATGGGTGTGAAGTCTCCGTTTCCGAGGTGGGTCTCAAATTCTTGAATGTCCTTCTTGAGGTCATCATTGGCGTGTCTCTTGAGGGCACCCAAAGCTCTTTTGAGGATGCCATCAACGGTGGGATGAGGTGAGCTTTCTGCGGCGGCTTCTCCTTGAGCTGCCGGTGCCGGTGCGGGTGCTGCCTCCGTATCTCTGAGTACCCGGGTTCGGGCAAAAATTTGAGTGGCAGAGAGGGCTAAGACGGACAAAATGAGCAAGGCCTTCATTTTGAAGAAGATAAGGAGAGATAAATTCTCTTTTGGAAAGTATAAGAATTTTAAAGAAAAGTTTCAAAAGAGTGTTTTTGGTTCCTACAAAAACGTTTTTTTTTTTGGCTACAACCAACAATTGCTGCCACAGAAGACTGATATTACTCTGGAACCTCATCAGCGTCTTTTATACTTCTCCGAAAGCAATTCTCCGTGACGCATGTAATTTTTTTGCTCATTGCATAATTATGGTAAAGTAAAAAAAACACAAAGATTTTACAAATTATAGTTCTCACGGTGTCTACTTAAAAAAAAAATCAAAGTTCCAATAGATTGAAGGGCACAGCACTTGAGAAGGAAAGGAGCACAAAAAAAAAGTATTTATGCTACCCACATGCTACGCTGAGATCCGAAAGGAATAATGAAAGTGAAACAATGGGATTTTTAGAAGCGTTCTTAGTGCATATAATAGTGACCATGAATTGCTTATTTTTTGTACTAATTTTATGCAGCTGATACTTCCCCTCCCCCTCCATTTTTTTATGCTTTGGCTGGAAAACAAATTAAATACATTCTGCATGGTCTTGCTCCTTTGAACAAGGGAAGAAAAAGAAGAAGATCAGATGCAACCAAAGTTTGTCCTTGAGATTTGAACCATGGTAAAAAAAAATCATTTTTGCGCACAGGTGAAAAGACAATGAAGAAAAAAGTACATTGTCATTTACTATCATTGACAACCATCTCAGGTGTATTAATTCAGTTGCGTAGAAAAGTTTTCTACCAGGCTTGACCATTCACTGGCAAAAAACTTCGGTGTGTGTATAGATTTTAAAAATAGATACGACCATACGACATTTAAATTGCCTTTTCAAATCATCCGTTTTTTTTTTTTTTTTGCTGGAAGTTCGAGACACTTGTAGAAGATAATTGGCTCTCCTCACCTAATTGTTATGGCACTTTTCTTGGAAAGGGTAAACAATGGAACCGTGACCACAGGGACTTGGCACAAATTCTGGAGGCGTCTCTCCAGGCTTTGGAAGACAAACAATGACAGTTGGAAAGATATAATGACATTGCGAATTTATATGGGTCTATGATTCATAGGCAGGAAAAAAATTAGGATATTTGTTCGGAAGCGAGAGGGATTTAATAACTAAAATGATGTACAAAATGTAAGGGAATTTCTCATGCGACTTCCACATTTTTTTTTTTAGAAATCTTTATTGTTGTTTTGGTTCACTCCCACGGACTTTGGAACCTTCTTCCCTTCATTCATTCATAACTAATACATATTACCGTTTCCTGTAGTATTAATGGGAAGATTGATCCTATGTCCAGGGGGGAAAGAAAACTCTTATGGACTTCTGGACTTTGAGAGAAGAGCAAAGTCCAAATTTTGGAGAAACTTCGCGGACGTTGGACTTGGTCAATCCGGAATGAAATGTGAAACTCCAATTATTTTAATTATAACTATATAAATATAGGAATCTGGGATATTTTTTGTAAATATTATAGAAACACAAGTTTTGTAACCAGTCCAAAGTTGCACAAGGAAAAAAAAACAAATTGTAAAGAATTCGCAGATGCATTTGGGTAGTATGTAATTACACTGGAGGAGGAAATACGTCATTTTAGGCAGGATGTCTCTGGAAAAAACTCGTTCCAGGAATAAGATTTCACGGATTTCTCAAATTGCCATATTAATCTGTCTTGGTGGAATCGTTGTATGTACTATCATTATAGACAACTCACCGTTAAAAACGTGTTACTATATTAAATATCTGAAAAATTTCAAAAATGAGTTTTAAAACTGTGGTCAGCCTATGCCCTTTCCAAATTCAAAGAAACATTTATCAGCCCATCCTAAATGTCACCGTCCGTATTTCCTCAACGGAATTGTCACCTCTGTTCTTAATAATGTAATGAATTCATGAGACCGAAAATATTAATGTTACAGTTACAGGGTTTATTATTAAGTACTTTTTACTGAGCTTTGAAGATCTGATTTGAGTCGTACATTAATATACGGAAACCAGATGTGTGAATCCTGAAACAGCACTATTTAATCAATTTTAGCTGCTATTTTTACGATTTTGTGGAATGCATAAGGAAGCTGTATTTTACTACAATACTAATATGTATAAATACATATAACGTAAACAAATAAATATAATTTTATGCTAGTCGATTCATGATTATTTAATTTCGTAGATGTAACTACAAAATTATATATTATACATTTTGCCCGCGTGTTTTCACTGCGAAGTTAATGCCCCGGCAAAAGTGCTTAATTCCGGCACTTCCAGTGTTGAAATATGCGCAGGGACCCTGCATTTTGGCCGGCGCAAAAACTGCGCAGTGAAAATAAGCGGACAAAGTGTACGGCTCAGGCGGCCAAAATATGCGCTTGGCTGACATTTTGGGATTAGAGTCATTTTTGCACTATGCCGACACTAGTGTGCTTACATATACTGTTAGCTCGAACATTTGCTTTTTGAATACAAATTAAAATTGATTTTTGATTTAGTATATGTTTTCAAAATTTTGCATGCATTCAAATTGATGACCTTGTAATCACCCAAAAACATCTTTTTTCAAAAAGCGCAGGGCATTTTTTATCCATTAAACGAAAAAAGTAAACATTTTTATTATTTTTATTTTTTTCAAATATTTTTAGAAAATTTGTCCACCGTCCACGGAATCCACTATATAATATAAAAACACAAAAACGTTAATATTGTACGCAGGGCTTAAACCATAAATAAAAAAGTGGGGGGGCCTGATAATTTTTCGTAACCATTATTTGAATAATTAAATACGAGTATAATGTAATTAAATGGGCCCATTTTTTCGTATAAAGAATATGTCGTAAAGAATCTTGTGTGCTAGACGTTATGTGTGGACGTACCTGGGAAAATATTTATTCGCTGTTTTTACGTTACACAAATTCATATGCAGGAAGCTACAACTGAGAATTTTATTTCGTGCCCGCAATTTAATTAAGCCGGGAATAATTAATTTTAATACTATAATACTAAAACCGTGGACGTGACTACGTTAAATAATAAAGATACAATTCACATGGATTGTACGTTGTAGCTGATGGTCATAATTTGTAGTGGATTTCCCATTTTTTGAAAGTGAATTTTTTGCAATAATATGTTTAATACGTATACATAAAATGTTATGTACTGCGTTAATGATTACCGTGTGAAAACGACTGGGTAGGAACTACCGGATTTTGTTAGTTCCAGGTGTTGTAATTGCACTGATCGTGATTGACTTAACGGGGTCATTATTACATTTTGTTAACCTTTTTTTTTACGGTGTCCTAGTATGTGGTCTCATTTGAATATGCTTCCCCTTCGGGGTTCGTGCAAATGGTGTCCACAAGTTAGTTTGGGAATAACAAAAGTTTTGAAAGATCGAGCCAGCGTTACAATTAGTGTGTTCCATCGCTATAAGAGTTCATCATCCGAACGGATATCAATTTTTCAGAGGAAGCCCGGAACATTCTCTTATCCGGTTCTAGCCACGGATGTAATCACCATAGATCAAACGGATTGGTTGAGACTGTACAAGTTCAATTTTGTCTTAGCGGCTAATCTTCTTCAGAGATTTAAAATCTACCAAACTGTATTCTTTGGGGGCTTTGCCACACCATTTTTCATCTACAAATGGCTAATCGGCGAGGAGAGTTTTGACAGCGTTATCGGGATTTCGACCATCGCTATCATGACATGTGAGGAACCGGGGGGAATTTTTTAACTCGGTTTGACAGTCTAAGTTAAACAGTAATTTTTGAAATTCCCAATGGATAAGTATTAATTCTAGAATTAATAATTCTTTAATAAATGAATGCGTCTATAATACATTATCTTTGACAGGTGGGGTCATGATCGCTTTTGGCCAGATGATATCACGAGTTCCTGGAATCATGTATACCTCGCCCCACAAATACCCGGATAAACTTCGGATTGCTAGAGTCGATTTTTGGGGGCACAGAAAGGATTTCATCTATGATATTGAAGACATCATCCCTTTGTCGGAACTGAGTTACTCTCATAGGCATCAGTACTTTAGTTTAAAATTTTACTCCCGTTCAACTCCGCAAGTCTTTTTCTTTAAACGTGGAGTCATCTACGATATGGCTGAGTTTGAGAGAGTCTGGGGACACGTGCCGCGTGCTTTAGAACAAACGCTTACTGTAAAGGAAGATCTATCTGCTGCAAAACATCAGTCTGAACAGCAAGAATACTCCCGTCCCAAACGGGAAGAAATAGATGGATAAATAGTTGTATTATTATTTGTTTCGATGCTAGCCTATGATTGAGCGTAAATAAATGAAATAGGACACATAATTGTTTTAGGAAAAATTGCGTAGAGTATACATTTTAATTTTTGTCTCCTCCGCACAGTTCACAACAGATTTACGATTTACACTTGACAGGAAAAAGCGACATGTATTTCATTGAGACAACTAACCATAACATTTGCATCAATTTCAATGGCTTCCAACCTAATACTACTAACGGTAAATTTTCACACACAAACAAGCAAATCATGCTGCATGGAAGGGTTTTGCATAGAGCAGTAGTAGTCATCGAAATAATTTTTTAAGATGTATTGTGATTATTTAACTAGGCTGAAATATTTAAACCATGATTTTCAATATATTTTTGTCGGGCTGTTGCAATCATAATACGCTTCCTTTCCTGAAAAGACATCATTCTCTGTGCAGCAGACTTAGGAAAAGTTACTGGAAGACCAGAAACAGAGGCTTGAAGTGACGACGCGCAGGTTTGACGCAAGTACTGAACGGCACCATCAACAGTACCTGTGCGCTGAATTGCAGCAAGTATCGTTTCCGGGGCTAGAATCTGAGGTGATAATTGTTGTTGCACTGCCCTGGCCATTGTGGCAACAGAAGGAGGGCGGAAGAGTACCCTTTTCAACCACTCAGCCCTGTCGTCGAGGGTGAATTTCGTCGGTGTCAAGTTCAGACTTTGTGCAATCGTCTCTTGAGTACGTTTCCTCCAGTCACCGTCTCCATCCACGGTTTCGGTGGGAAGAAATCTAGATACAAACCACTATTAAATACTCGGAAATAATTTTTGGCTGGATTAAATCATTGAACGATTTTTTACTTGATTGAAAAATGTGTATTTGGAAGGAAGAGGCCGATAATGATTTCTTCTGTTAATGACGACGTGATGCAGTTCGCGTGAAAAAATGGACGAGAGACTTGTAATCCCACAGGTTGAATTGTGAATCCTTCGGGTATAGTTACGTTGTTAAATGCGAGCATGCCAGCTTCCCCATTGGTAGGTTTACCTTCAGGAAATATGATGACAGGATCATCAAAAAACTCAATCTGCTCATTGGTGACACTTTCATTGTCCGTGAGAAACAGTGCCAAGGGTTTCATTAAAAACTTAAAAATCTTCTTTTTTGTTGGCTGTAAAAGTAAATCAAACATCATTCAATCAGTTCCAGTCCACGTTTAACACATTGAGGTGTACTTAAAATGATTTTCTACCGCAAATGCATTGGTTGCTAAATGAATGGCCAGGTGGTCAAAACTCGTGATATGATTTGAGACAAATACTCTGCCGGGAGAGCGACTGTCACCTTCCGTTGATATCGTGAGACCCAGAACGCCACAAATGATTCGGAGGACTTTCCTATAAATAAATTCATTGATTACGGCTTAACTCCTACCTACAACACTTGATATTTTATGCACTTGTTGAAATCCAAGCAGGACTCGCAGGACCCATATAGAGAAAAATAAATGACTTACTGCCGGAATTTGTTTGGAGGTAGTATTAAAGCTAGAATGAAGAATTGCAACGCAATAAAGAGTCGGACTATCATCAAACAAACACCGATGGGGGCGTAGAGGATTAAAGCTATGGTTGAAGGTCCAACAGGTCGAAACCTACAGAGAAAATACAATACATTCAATACCAATCATTAAGATTAATCGAAAGTCTCCGTAGAATAATCCGTAAGTGTGATTCTGCCTTGAAATCAATATTAATCAAATCAATACCAGGCCTCCCGGTCATACAACCATCCCATAAAGCTTATCACGCAACAAGTACATACATACAAAGAACACAAGGAATAAAAACGACGTCATTCCATTGAAACCCGATATCCTCCATCCCATACATTACATTGTTACAATTTACATAATATCATTCTCATAATATGAATAAATACCAGAAAAATCCCATGATCCAATACTCACCATGATGTATGAAACAGCTGCTCCAAACTCACTTGTTCACCCATGATTCTTGATTTCCCCGTATCCCTACCCACTCCTCCAGAAGAATCCAGATTCCTTCCTTGTTATTCACCAAATCCAAGATAGAAAATAAATGGATAAAGGCTTTCCTTTTCCAAAATATCCTATCTATATATATCTCCCTTTTTGATTTCCTTCCACTGAAAACAAGGTACAGCAAAAGTATACGTCTTCTGTATATATATAAGGTACAAGGTAAACCCTCTCGAAAAATATTTATCAAGGAGAGAGAAGGGTTATTATAGTGAATGTTGTTCAATGGAGGGGAAAATGGATATTTACTTGATATTTTTACACTCTCCTGTACATAAAATCGACAAATGGAGGTTAAAATATAATATTTTTGGATAGTTTGTTTTTATTTCCCTTCCATTCCCCAAAAAAAGAACTCCCTAAAATAATTTAAAAAAAACTGTATATACCTCTCAGTATTACAAAACTACACTAAATGGAGGAGTGAAAAAATAATTCATGTGAATTAACAAATTTGTAGGTCAACTCACGATAGTTGTGCAGAGTTTTTGACAAAATTCTTCAAATTTCAAGGTGAGACAATTTTCTACGATTTAATTATTTAGACAAAACATATGAGAGTAAAGTGAGAGAGAGAGAGAGAGACCGTAAAAGTAAAAATTTATAGTAATAAAGAGTATAAGAGAGTTATATAGACCAAAATTTTGTAAAAGCCGCCCCTCTAATCCCATTCATAATTCTTAGATGGAGCTTCTGCTCCTTTCCCGTTTTAAGTAGCTTTTCATTTATTTTTGTATCTTTCCAATATTGTACCGTATGTTGCAAACAAAACGCAACTGACGCATCTGCCTATATCTTCAGTATGAACGCGACCAAGTCAGGCTTTCCGAATTGCTAAGCAAAAACAGTTTTTTGACCTTCGGTCCAGAAGTTACGTCAAGAAAACAGAATGATAAAATTTCCCATGTTAAGATACGGCAGGTCCGTTTCAATGCCAAGCCAGCGGATAAGAAAGCGTATGGAGAAATGATATTTAGCTCGTTCGAATGCTATAAAAACAGGCTTTCAGAATTGCTAAGCGAAAGTATTCTGTATAGCTTTGCGTTCAGAAGCTATGGCAAGAAAACAATATAAGAAATGTCCCATGGCAAATCAGGACTCGACCACTCGACAGGTCCGTTTTAATGAAAACGGATAAAGATTTTCCCCATTCTGGTTGCTATCTCTTCTAGTTTCCCTTTCTTTCTGACTTTTCCATTTTCCTTCCCTTTCGTTTTCCAATATCTTCCTTTGTTTTGTCTCGTTTTTCTTTTAATTGTCCCTTTTCCTCTGGTCAGAAATGGATAAATAGAGACAGAAAGGCAGACAAAAAAAGAGGACGAAAATCAAATTATGAAAAGCGAAATTGAAGAAAGAGAGAAAGAGATCCCCAGAGAGAGATAAGAAAAGGACAGAAAAAAATACGAATACGATAGGGGAAAATGAGATAAACGCTAATCAGCGGGCTGTGCATTAGAACGGAGCTGCCGTATCTTAACATGGGAAATTTTTTATTTTGTTTTCTTCCTGTAAACTTCAGAACAGAAGGTCAAAAAATGTTTTGACTCAGCAATTGCGAATGCTTGTCGTTGTAGCTTTTTTTTTTTTACGAGATAACGATCATTTCTCTACGCCGTGTCACAGAGAAGGTATGAGCATTCACGTCAGATGCCTTTTGTGTGAAACATACGGTATATTTAAAACCATTTAAAAGTACTGAACAAATGACCTTCACAATTTATAGGATATTGTTCCTTTTAATTGAAATCCTCCAAAGGTTAGTTTGAACTTTAAACCGTTTCCAATAATTGCATTCCAGCTTGCCATGACCATTAAATGCCGTACAAATGGATTTAGAGGAAATTTCATTGACATTAAATCTTTCCCATTGCCATTTAATGTTAACTTGGACGTTTTTTTTTTAACTTGGACGCAGTAAATGGCTCCAAGGTAAGTTTTTCGAACGGTCTTTGGATATTTCAACATCGTTTGGGGGGTGGGAGTGTGGAGAAATCACTGTAATACTCACATGTACAATGTATCTCTTGCCCAACGTTAGAGTACTAGAGCCGTTCACAAGGGGAATGATCAAGATGTGATCAACATGAGAGGTTGCCAGTTATTTTGATAGTAATAAAAAAAAAAAAGGCTTTTAAAAGAAAAAAAAAAGATCATCTGTCCAGCTTAAATGTCCATGGGGGATTGGTGGGGAAAACATGTGATGAGCTGTACAGTTTTTGCATATAACTTGTTTGTTTTTTATAAAGGGAAGAACTTATTAATGATTTTTTTGTAATCACAAATGTCTGTCAACTAGTTTTTGAACCGCGTCTTTGTATTTACCCTTTCTAATAGTTTGGGTGCATGATATTGTACATATATTTAGATATATACATTTGTGTGACAAAAAGAAAGGGGGAAACCTTGAGTGTATATGGGAGATTGGGAAAAATAGTATGAAACTTGTTAAAAGCAAATCTAATAGAAATGTTGAGGGGTTGATAATAAAATACAAAAGTCAAAATAGTCGGGTGCATCACATGAAGTTACAAGCCACTCTCCAGTTACGTGTTAAGTGATTGCGCTAAATTGGGGGGAAAAAAAGGGAACTCTTTGAACAAGCTCTTGGAGTATATAAGTGTATTAAAAAACGTGCCAATTAAATGTGGTGGGAGTGATAATAATAATAATAATCGTAACTAGAGAGTTCATTCGCATTTTCTCACAGTCCATTTATAATATTATAATACTGGTGTAGTTGTAATAACTGTGCGAATCCATAAATACTTCCTTTGCCTTCTGCAGTCATAAAATAGTCGGAGAGTTGTGTGGACATTAATTCCTGCCAGGCTTTATTTCTTCGAGAATATTTATTTTGTTGGTTCCTTTTGTTTTGTTTTTCAACGTTTAATTTTCGGGGACATGACCGCTCTTGCGAGAAGACTGAGTAAGTTTGTATGGAACCAGAATTTGGGAATTTTAGCCGGTGTTAATTTTGGAAGCCAAAACCACATTCAGTTTGCCCCACGTCGTGGTTACCGAGGTATTAAAATTCTTTTAAAATCCATTACATCGCCAGAGATAGGACTGACTACAGAATTTGCAAAACAAAGTTGTCTAAAAGTAAAGCACAATTAGGTTGCCCTTTCAGGGGAAATTGCTGGGGTGTATATTCGGGTTTTTATTTATCCTCCCGATCACGAAATGTGACCGAAGGCCTTTACAACATTAGTATGATTATTTATTATTATTTCTGGGACGGATAAATAGCTAATTCCTTTCAAGTAAAATTAGGATTGATTTAAACGTTTAGCAGTTGTTGTTTATTTATTTAAATGTCGGATTTACTTTAAGCAGTAGAGGAAATGATTACTTCAGATTGTGTGCAAATTATTATACAAACCTGTACTGTTATAGATATTTCGGACGATGCAGCGGTGAATTTACATATTTACAAAAATATTGAAACTCCAGTTCCCCCCGTGTGGCTTCGTCACCATTGCCAGTAAGAAACGTTTCAATAATTAATATGAAATAATTAAAATAACATTTACACATTGGTATAGTATGCGTGAGTTTCACAACATATAAATAAAGAGATAGCATATAAAGCGTTCAATGACTTTATCTAATGGCTGGGAAAAGGCATCTAAACCGGAAATATATTTCAATTACATCCTTCTGTGTTTCTCAGGTGCTCTAAATGCGTCCATCCTGCCACATACCAAAGAGTTCCCATACCATCACATTTGAAAAATAATTCGAAAATTGAGAATGTATCTCGACTGACGGAGAATAATGAAGACTGCTTCCAAATTGTATGGAATGATGGACACGTCTCCAATTACACCCTCAAATGGCTGCAAGATATCTTGAGTCCAGAAAACAATCTACGTACCGACAGTCATTCCCAAATTTTCTCTATTGAACCTGTCACCACGTTTCCAACAGACATCTGGAAGTTGGCAGTTCATTACGAGGATTTTTTGGGAGATGACCAAGCACTGACCAAGTCTTTGAAAGGTCTGGCCTCCACCGGGGTTGCCCTCATTGTAGAAGCTCCCCCGACGCTCGAGGCAACAAAGAAGGCCATCCATCGGATTTCCCACCCGCAAACCACGATTTATGGGAGCTTTTATGAGTTCGAATCCAATTTACTCCATGCAGACACGGCCTACACCTCCGACCACGTGTACATGCACACGGACGGCACATATTTTACCGAGCCGAATGGGTGACGTATTTCCATAAATATCAACCATAATTTTTCAATTGTAAATCGTATTTGTATCAGTCACATTCTTGAGAATTTCGTGGCAGCTCGTTTTAGCAGGCATAATCATTGAAATTCCGATTATGTACAGGTTGCAAGTGTTTCACTGTTTGAACCACGATGGAGACGGCGGAGTAAATGCGTTAGTGGATGGCTACAAAATTGCTCGGGAAATTCAGCAAGAGAACATGGTCCAGTACGAAATACTCAGTAGTACACCCGTTCCCTGGCATTACGTTGATCCCGAAAAATACCATTTCTACAACGTCGCTCCTATTTTCCAGCATGACCCCTTCACCGGCAAACTGGGTTGCATCCGGTCAGCAGAATCTCTCAAATATTATTATTCCATAATGATTCGTCCAGATTATTATTCGCACAATGCTGTTACTTACCAAAAATCTGTGAAACCACTGGCACACTTAATCCATTAGTTTCTACTGGTTCAAATAGGTACAATCCCCATGACATGGCTCTGGTCAATACCATCCCCGTGAATAAATTGTCTGAATTCTATGCGAGCATTATCAACTTGTCGGATCGGATTGAAAACAGCGTGGTTTGGCTCAAGTTAAATCCTGGCATGATCTTAATCACCGACAACTGGAGGGTTCTCCATGGTAGAAGTGCTTTCACGGGATACAGGAAAATGTGTGGTTGCTACATAAGTCGTTCTGACTGGTTGTCCAAATGTCGGACTATGTTTAGCTAATACAACAATACAAAAACCAAAAAAAAAAAACACACCTTTACATTTAATAAGTCCCATTTTACGAAAAGCATGTGGCAATATGGCAGTCAACTGTCAACGTACACGTCATGTGTCATGTCAAGTCAATAAATTCTTCTTTTTTTTTGGAACAATGTAAAATATATACTGTATATAAATTAATACAATCTCGCGATCCTGTAAGGTCGATTTACGTCGACGACGACATTAACGCAGGTTAATTAGCATTAATTTATTGACATTACCACAGAGAATTGGAATCAACTTAATCTGATAATTACCTAAAACTAATAAAACTACATACTTATCAATGACTATAAGTACCAGACTAACCAGACTCACAAAATGTCATTATTGGGTTGTTTTAAGTTTTAACTACGTCTACATCTGTATTATCACATAAAAACACGCCGGTATTAGGCACAGGAAAACGTTGAATTTTGACTTGTGCTTTGTGTAATAAAGACACACGCAGTACGCATAGTTTTTACTTTACAAAATGTGTCGCAGCTCGCAGTTGATTACTTTTTATTTGCAAATATGAAAAACAAACAGTAACAAAATAGCAATTTAAAGGTGAAAAATAGTTAAGACGAAGTAAAGTTTAAAAAATAAAATCATTTTTTTATTTTATAAAAATCGGTCGAGTTGCCCGTGCTCGTGCCCGGTCAAACAACGAGACAAGTGCAGGTCAAATTTTGAAATTTGGCGCGCCTCCCATCTGCATTGTCTGTCGCCTGCATTTGAAAACATTTGTGTTAAGTCATCGCTCTCTTATTCGCTCTCTGTTCTTCTCCACTACTTTACAGCTGTACATTCAACCTCCTACAAATCATCCCATCATCGCTCCTGGTAATAATGGTCTTTTTGCTTTGAACTGGTGCTGAAACAAAAACTACAAAGTTCAGACAATTTAGAGTAATAATCGAAAGGAAGAAGTTTAAAATTATTCATCTATTAGTAATCTAATTGTTCTGACTCTGGCGTTGTGGATGATATTTTACAGGGGCTCGTCGTAATACTGTATACTCGGGGAGTGGAAAAGCACTGGTTTCTGTTACCGCATTTTTTGAAGTTCATCGAAGAAGTCACAATTTGAAACTCCACCATGGTTTTGGAAAGTACTATGATTTGGTTAGTAATTTTTTTGGGGTATTTTTGACCTTTGAGAATGACGTTGAAGTGCAAATTGTGAAGTTTAATTTTCGGGGATAAGTTTAATGGATGTTTGTTAAAAAAAATTAAGGTTACTTGAGATGTCGTTGGCGAATGTGTGATTTTTTTCCTTTGATTTTTATAGTGTCGATGATAGTGACTACATGAGGAATGGAGATTTTGTCCCAACAAGGATGGCAGCTATGCAGGATGCTGTAAATATTATCTCACTTCAAAAGATACGGACGAATCCCGAAAATAATGTTGGCCTCCTGACTTTAGCCAGGTATGGGCGGAATTGTGATTGTTAGCTGTTTTGATTTACCACAGCTAAGTATGCTAAAGTCAAGTTTTACTTATTTTTTAAGTAGTTCGGAAGTTCTTACCACTCTAACTACGGACCAATCCAAGTTGATGTCTAAAATGTTGGCTGTGCAACCGAGCGGTGATCTTAAACTTATGTCTGGGCTTCGTGTGGCACACTTGGCTTTAAAACATCGTCAGGTGCGCTATTCCTTTGTGACTTGTGATCAAACCAGTCTTCCCTCTTGATGAGTGATTTTTGCGTTGTTTATCATTGTTTGAACTAGAAAAATCCACAAATAAATGCTTTCTCAAGGGTTTGTTACGTCCGTACACTTTACGGTGTTAATGGTTTTGTGTTGGTTTATTTTAACAGGGCAAAAATCACAAAATGAGAATCGTAGTATTCATTGGAAGTCCGCTGGATGATATCGAAGAAAATGAACTGGTTCGGCTTGCAAAGCGTCTAAAGAAAGAAAAAGTTAACGTTGATGTAATTGCGTTTGGAGATGAACTGGTGAAAAACCAGAAGGTTTTGAACAACTTTGTGGATGCATTGAACGGGCGTGATGGTACCGCGAGTCATTTAATCGTGGTTCCTCCAGGGCCAACTCTCACGGATGCTTTATTAAATTCTCCCATTCTGCAAAGCGAAGACGGTGCACCAATTGGGGGAATGGGTGGTGGTGGCTTCGATTTTGGAATTGATCCCAATGATGATCCTGAGCTTGCCCTTGCTTTGCGAGTGTCCATGGAAGAGCAGAGACAACGGCAAGAGGCGGAAGCCAGATCTCAACATGTTGAGAGCACTAATGAAGGACGTAAGTACTCTTTTTCATCTTTTGTTCCGATTAAGTAAAGAATGCATGTTTTTAATTTAATTTAATTTGTTTAGCATCCAACGAAGAGCAAATGTTGGAAACTGCTCTACGAATGTCCATTTTAAATCACGAACTAGGGAATGCATCTTCGACCGGTGCTCCAGCTGCTGAAACACGTGGAGCCCCAGATTTCTCTACTATGACGGAAGAAGAACAAATTGCTTATGCTATGCAAATGTCAATCCAAGATACGGGAAGTAAGTTCTATTCCTGTGTGGTATAAAAATTACAGTGAGCAAGAAGCAATTTCTAAGCGTTCGTATTTCATGTCCATATTGGTAATTTTGTAGTACCTTCAGAGGTTCAAACAGCTGAGACCCAGCAACTGTCGGCGGACTCGGTAAAAACAGAACCGATTGAATCTATGGAAGTGGACACAGAGGGTGAAGCGGCCAAAGTTGACATCGAAGGAAAAGATCACTTAAAAGACATTCTTGAAGGACTACCTGACTTTGACATCAAAACAGAGCCAGAATCTGGAGAAGCGAGTTCGACCAGTGGTGCAAAAGGTGGTACCCCCAAAAAATCGACCCCAGAGAAGGATTCAAAGAGAAAGTCGGATAGTAAATCAAGCAATCCCTCGAAAAAGAAATGAAAAGAGCATTCAACAACATCTTTGCTTGCGTTTATCGACGGGATTCTTGCATATAATTAATTGAACAATTATATAACTAAATTTAGTATTTATACACCTGTTTAAACTTATTTTCCCCTTTGTTTCGAGCTGATGTTGCATACCATGTTTCCAGATTTTTGATACAAACAAATTCAGGATTTAGTAAACTTGATACACCTTTTTAAAGATATTTCATCACTTCTGGATACCCCCTCCCCAAAAAAGGGAACATGCACTTGAAACACTTATGCTGCTTCGGAAGGAAAGCGGTTTTAACCAGCATTCCAACCAATTGATAACCAATTGTATTGCTGAGCCCTACATACTCTCTCCAACATTGTTTTGTATAGAACTGTCTAGAATAACAAATTGCGTGTTCCGTGTCAATTTTTTGTACAACCTAGTTTGTAATTGATTCCGTAGCCTTTGTGTGTGGGCAGGGGATATAGTGGATGCACAGTAATGGCTTTAAAACAATTTTTTCCTACTCTCCTCTGGTCTTTGGTTTACATTCGGCATGCAAAATCAGCTCTTTACGTGTCGTCTCATTACATGTAGAATTATAATCCTGATTTTAAAAAGCAGTGTAATACATCTAATACTGTACCCAAAGTTGATTAAAAACTTGTTGTGAAAAATAAAACAAGAAACACGGGTGTGATTCATTCGGAACAATTCTATGCTCACAATTTTCGACTGTAAACTGAAACCTCTGGATTACTACACGCAAAGTATTCCTGATATCCTGATACACGCCGACGTACAATGATAACATGATACACGTAATAATATTATAATAAAGGAGAAAACCAACAAATGTGATTGTTGCTCAAAAATAAAAGCGGAACTTGAGCAAAAATTTTTATTGTCAGAAGTGGGATTCGAACCCACGCCCAGAAGACTGGACTGCGACCTGAACGCAGCGCCTTAGACCACTCGGCCATCCTGACTACATTTACTCCATAATGAATATCCACGATATAATGCATTGGAGAAAAATAGCGGGAAAATGTAGCCGTTGATTACTCTGTGTGGCATAAAACAATGTAACATAGAATGAACTCATGCTGGCTTCATCATTTTTTTCTATTTATTTTCCAGTGCTTGCTTGCATGTACTGTCGTTTTGTCTGCATTTTCTCACTGAATATGCTCATCCATTTCCATTGTTCCGGAAATTTATTATGTTCAATTAAATTACGGACCGTTCAGAAAATATACTTGTGTGTTGGAAACCTGGTCCAACGTCCAACATCAGAGCGATTTTAATTCTGGTTCAAGTTCATTAAAAATCTTTGGAAGCAATTGCGGCAAGTGCGGATTTCGGAATTCTATATACTTGTTGAAACCTCCCCAAATGATTTTATATGGAGATTAGTCACGTCACCTGTGCCTGTGACATCCCGTAATAAAAGGTAAAACACGACCCGCATAATTTCTTGATATCACTGAATTTTCTTGTTTTTATTATATAAATTGTCTCAATTGTCTGTCCATATTGGCTTAATAATTACGAATGGGACGATTGATGAATAAATAAGTAAATATAAATAATAGGATCATTTTAAATTTTATAATAGAAAAGATTAATTTTTTGAATTTACTCGATTGGGAATGTTGATATTGTCATTATTTTGTTTTGTATTGACAGAAAATGACCGGGAACAACATGACCCACTCATCTACGAATGTGACTAAATATACCAAAGTCCTCCCGGTAGCCATTCGTAAAGATGCTGCGCTTTTTCAAGCTGAAAATGTCCCCTCACCTCAGGGTCTTTTACAAGGATCGGGAGAGCAGAGAGAATTCTTACGCTTTACCTTAGCATACCCATCCCCATCGTACGGGGCAATGAATCCACACAAGGAAATTATATTGCGACTGACGAATGATGACAATCCTCTGTTTTTCTATCATCTAAAAGTCACGGAGGCTGAATTTCCCAATCTAAGGTTGCAACAGGGACTTTTGGTAGATTTTTCGGATTTTCCGGGGCAATTGGAGAGCTTGTTGGACAAATGCTCCGTTAATTCATCCGGTGGGAAGGAGGATGAGTTCTTGATGAAACCCAAGTTTGTTTTAGTCATGAAGATTTCCGATAGAAATACGGGTACGAATTAAAGTTATGGAGGCAGTCGTAAGAGTGGTTGATGATTACTACATGTTATTTTGTTTTGAAATCTTCACAGTTCTGGACATTGTGGAGTCAAACCCGTTCAAATATTTATGTCATTTGTCATTGCAAATTAATCCTGGAAGTGACTCAGAAGTGAAAAAATATTTGGGTGAAATCACTACCACGCTGAAGAAGGACCTGGGCATGTTACAAGAAAAATATACTCATTTGTCTGGGGCCATGGAGACGGAGTTATCCCGTGTGAATTCCTTGTATGAAGTTAAATGCAGTGAATTTAATAAATTGAGGGAAGAAGTTTATAGTCAAACCAGTAATATGACTACCCGTCATTTTCAAGAATTAACAGATGAAAAGGAAAAACTGGTGAAGTTACAGTCCGAATTGGTTGCGAAATTCGACCAAGAAAGATTAGACATGGATAGACAAAATAAGCAGGTACGTACCACCCTTTACACAAGAACAAAGTCCAGTTCGGATAATCTCAGATTTTACATCTCTGCTTAGAGATCAGAAATAAATTCCGTAAAGTCTTAACTTTCCTCCCGAATCAAAGCGTACACTTTCGAGTGCATCCTGTCTGTACGGACGGGCTTATTAAAATAAAACATGTTTAACTAATTATTTAATGTCCTTCAAGGCTCAGAAAAATTTACAAAGTCGTATTACGTCCCTGGAATCTGAAATTCAAAATTTGAATATGGTTAAGTCGAATCAGGAGAGCGCTCTGCAAGATGCAACAAACCGTTTGCGATCCATGGGAGATGAGGCGAAGAATCTTCAGCAGGAGTTGGCATCTGTGCGTCAACAAAATACTAAACTAGATTATGACTACCATCAAGTGAGAGTGGCAAAAGGAGATTGCCAACGGGAGATACAATCGCTTGAAAAAACTATCAGGAAGAACGAAGAAACAATTCAGAAACAACATGAATCCATCATTAACCTTTCATGTGAGAAAAAGCAATTAGAGGAACAAAAGCAAAACTTAACTCGAGAAACAGAAAAACTTCGTAGCTCCAATAAAGTGACGGCAGCAGAACTTGGAAAAGCAAATGAAATAATAAAGAAACTTCAAGATGACATTCGTAGTTCACATTCAAAGTGCAAATTACAGGTAATATCATCAGTCTGCTACATCTGTTATATTCGGCTTCTGTGTCGTAAGATTTGATAATGCAATCAATTATTACCTTCGTTAATTTTTTGATTAGACTGCATTCACGGGTCATATTAATTGTATTTTATTTATTTCAGACCGCAGTTTTGGCTGAAAACGAGCACATTATTCAAGATCAACAGAAAAAGCTTCAAGAACTAGAAGGAAATATAGCTGATATGCGCAGCCAATGTCAAGTAAAAGATACTGAGCTTCAAAAATTTTCGACGGAACAGCAGGATTCAAAAGAAAAAATAGCAGAATACGAAAGTTTGGTTCAAAGTCATGAAAGCATGATTTCGTGGCTTAATAAGCAACTTAATGAACTTCAGGGACTCAGTGAACTTAGTAAGTTTCGTGCTAATTTAAATCAAACGGAGCCCGTCGCAAATAAGAATGAAAGTATTAAAACGTTGAGCAGTGGAGCAGTTGGTAATCCAAGGACTGGAAAGCAGCCAGCGAAAATTCACAGTCGAACTGTGAATGACAGTCAAAATAATAATGCAAGTAATAACAACAATGTTGCTGGCATTAACTCCCTGCAAGGTGGTAGTCCATCGTGGCTTCATATTTACCAAAGTACGGGGAATAATAATGATCATGATCTTGGTTCTCGACTGGAACATGTTTCTGCTCTTGGCGCAATACTAAGCCAAGCACAGATTAAGAATTCTAAGCCATTAACAAACAGTTCTAAAGGAGAAGGCGATGGTGAACAGATGGAAAAAGGCGTTGGATCTTCCAAGTCTAATTTAAACGCTGAAAAAGTGCCTACGTGGGCCAAAAATAAGCCAAAAGTGACTCTTGATAGTATGATTAACAAACCAACGTTTCCCATTTGGAAAAACAAGTAATTCACTAAGTAAGCCAAGATTGGCACGGTGTACATTGGGCATTGTCATCACGCTTGAAATCGAGTAAGCTTGATTCTTAATCAGTTACGAAATAATTTCTACTTGTCAATCTCGTTAATATTCGGTAGGAGTACAGTAGAAATAGTTTTGTTTGCAATATTTGACCATAGATGCATGATTTTGTACGTTACAAATACTAATTAATTACCTTAACTATTAAAGCGACAATTATCACCTGTTTTTGCACTTTTTGTATTAATAAATGTCGTACAAACGTTCATTTTGTCTGTATTATGGTACCCTGTACCTTTTTTGCTCGCACTACAAGACATCGATTGAATTTGCAATTACTTCGTTTTTGGCACACAAAAGCCAGAATTGGCTTAAAACACTTATGAGTTTCATGCTAGAAAAAAATTAAAGCAAGCGCAGTATGCTAGAAATCTTCACAAATGATTTCATGTCTTGTTTTTCCCGAATATGTGATGGCACGTCCAAATGACAATTTTTTTAATAAATTAATACGCCGCAGAATATAACACGACACCATTAAATTCTACAAATGTAAATTATTATTAGGTATGTCAGATACTTTTCCACAACTTAAGAACGCACATCATGTCAAAATGTAATCAAAAAATACTTGGCGCCGGAAATGCATGCGTTATGCACTAGTGCTACAAACTAGTTGGTGTACGTAAGGTATAGAATTTTTATGACAAAATTGCTGCTGTTTTTCGAGGAGCCCCATGCAGAGCCTCCGCACTACTCCATCGCCGTGTTCCCGAAGGAAATCCGTTGGATAACCCAGAGGCATCAGGAGTTGCTGGCCCAGCTGATTTATCCCGTAACATAGCAGTGTTTGACATTGCTTCCAGCCTCATAGCTCTCTCCTTACTTAGGGGCTCAGGAGTTAACGTCAGGTCATTGGCCTCAGCCAGGGTTCGCAAATCAAAATAATATTTGGCATACACACTGGAGGGGACATTTATGTTAAATTGCAGCAATTCCAAACACTGACGTTCCAACTCATTCCTGTTGGACAAATTTTGAAACCAGAACATGGACAGTTTGGGTTTAATCAAGAAACTCATTTCATTATTAATATTGCATACGCTACTTACATATCTTCAACACTGATGTCTTTCAAAATGTGACAATAATCAACATTCCAGACGGCTTGATCATCCCAGACTTTTGAAGCCAATAAGACAGACCCCAATACCATACGTCTCCAGTTCGAAGGCATAATGTCCATTTCTGCATACGTTAGCAGCCTCTCCAAATAGACTAGAGCTATTATAGCACATTCAGCGGTAAGCTGAGCTGCATTAAACAGAGTCCTAACGAACCTGTGTAATAAAATATGAAATTAAAACACCGAAAATAACTAGTTAAGCATTGGATGAAGAAATTTGCACACAACTTGATTAAAAACAAATTTTAAGGTAAACATCCGAGGAAGCCATTATATGTATATAGTTATACACTACATTAAACCAGGCGTTAAAATGAACACACTTACCTGTAAATCTGCCTATGCTCAGGATTATGAATTTCAGGTGGTGGTCCTTCTTTCGATAAAGGATGAAGTCTTTCGTCAAATATGTCCAATTCTCGATGTGAAGTGCGATTACGAATATGGTAATAAATGGCTAATGATAAACACTTTAAAGTGTTCTTTAGATTAGGTTGAGAAACAGTTGAATCGTCCAAAAATATTGTTGAACAGGAAGAACTTTTCTTAATTGCATTTGGTTCGTGAATCTGAAATAGACAGATCACACTGAAACAGAATTTCAAAATTTGCATAAACACGTAACTCATTCATCCACACATTTACCTGATTCATGCTCTTTTTTCTTATCATTCCATCTGCAAAAAAATTACATAAAATGATCAAGTCGTCATTTCCACAGTACATCTATAAGATTTATTGGAATAGACATCGTAAACTGTAATAAGAGATCCATAACTCACTCTGAATAGCTCGTTTAGACTTTTCAATGAACAAAGTGGTCGCTGATGGGTGTACTGAAGGATCCTTGTCCAGATCATCCGGTTCACGCTCACTAATATGTTGAAGATTCGGACCACTTTCTTCGCGCCCAATAGTCTGAATCCCCCCTCCAGGATCATTACCCGGGTAGCCATCATCGAAATTGCCCCTACTTCGAGACCACGACTTCCCATCTGATGAATCTCCACGACTTCCACGCCATGCACAACAACTGTTTTTGTTTCCCATATTCTTCAATAATGCTTCATGCTTTTCAAATCAATGTGTATAGTATATTAGAAATAAAAATAAAATTAAAGAAGCGTGGAGATCAAGTAATGTCGTGAGTCGTGATGATGGCACGATGAATGAATCCGCTGACCAGTTCAATCTAATACAAGTATCCGGTGGTGGAATGCATGCTAAATATAAAACAGTTCTGTACAAACTCCGGCGTCAGTTTCCCATCTTGCAAAATCCGGAAGCCTATATAATATAGAGAAAAATGCCCAAAAGGAAACATTAAATTATTACATAACATTGACCAACCCATCTTTTATATAAATTGTTTATGGCCGCTACAAAAATATAATGGAAGCGTTAAGTTGCGCAAACTGGCATACCACTAGCAAAAACAGCTACGTTTGTTTTTATAAAACTACCCTATACAAATAAAAAGATTTGACACTTATGTACCTACTTTGCGTCCACGAAAATCCAGTGGACCATGTACAGACTAATATGCGGCGGTGATAGTAGAAAATGTCAGTCTTCTGGTCTCCCGGTCGTGACCTAGTAATTCCGGACCTTCATCTGTCGTCACAAGTCTCAAATGCACCAAAAAAAGAAAGGGCTTTCGGAGGAAGTAATAATAAATTATATTCCAAAAACCAAATCGTAGTTTAGCTAGTCAGATTTTGCCGAAGATCAATTAAATTCCTTTGCTTCCGACAGGAAAATGAAGATCTCTACGACATTTGAAGTTTACCCCGCTTCTCCCTCAAAGAGTTACTCCGAAGACTCCGAAATCTCCCCAAACAAAACTGACATTGAGAAGGTCCGGCGTCTACCTGAAAATCTTCCGATTTTCCCTACACTTTTTTTTAATGCTTATATATGTCAAAATTTTTGGAAGGTCAGTTGTTCTTCTCGGACACACCCACGGACTAGCGTCAGAAACAAAATTTAACAAAAACAATTATTCTGTATACATTTAATTTAAAAATGTTTCCCTATTTACAATCCCTTCAACAACCATCTTTCAATGGGAAAAGAGAAAAATGCCGCCGTCGTTTGAATCCCTTCAGTTTGCTGCCAATAATGTTACTTTCCTATTTCCTGTGGTGCATTTAGAGCCCAAGAAAATTAGGGTAAAAAAATCCAGTCAAAAGGTCTGGTATTGTAGTTTGTAAGACAAAGTTAAATAATATGGACAAGTAAAATTTTAATTAAAAATTAGAAAGGTAGACCAGATGCTGGTCTTGATTCAGGGTCAGATGCGAGGAAAACCCAACACTATTTTCTGTTCTTGATTCTGGTTTTCTTGAGTCTTGATTGGAAAACAAAACTTTGCAAATGCCCCGTCCCAAATAGCAGATTGGTTAAAAAGAAAGATTCTTCAAAAAATTTGGTTGACAAGCCATATTTTTATTATTATTTATCGGTGACCCAGTAAGTATGAAGACGATTTTGTGACTGTGTTTTCTGATGGAGGAGTATTTCCGTTATGCATTTTTGTGAATTCTTGATGGAGAAAAATATCTTGTAATCATGAAATCAAGCCATGTTGGTGTCATCTGCATTGTTCATGATTCTTTTGGAAGTTTTTGGAGGAATCAATCCAACTCCGGAAATCCATGGAGAACTATTATTGCTGACCTTTTTAGGAAGCGGGTCGAGGAAGTGTGGTCCAGATATTTAGTGTAACCGTTGTTTCGCCAAAAAGTCTGTGATGAATTTTTTGTATTCCAACGGCGTTATTTTGGAGAATTATAGATTATAATTTCAGGGTCTTGCTCTGTATCCAACTAATTGTTTCGTATTTTGCATCGTTGTGGCGGAGTACAATGAATGTGAAGGTTTCCATTTTCAGTATTTTTTTTGTAGTTTGAAAGCAATAAATTAAATGTCATGCCTCCGGCAGAAGGAGAAGTAACAATGACGAGAGAAGTCCCTGTTTTCGTCACTAAATATTGTCGTATGTGTGCTGTTGAGTTGAAAAGTGGTGTCTTCATTTTTGGAGAAGAGGGGAAACGACTTCAGATACCGGAGAAAATTAGGAAAACATTGGCGATCCTGGTATGTTACAATTCTAGTAGCATTTGTAATTCTTAGGACACAAATTTATCCATTTTTTATTCCAGGCGTGAGGATTATACATACAGTTGGTTAACAAGTTGTAATAATAAATAATCATTATATTCGTCAGGTCCTTGAAGAAGATCGTTTACCGAAGAAAATTTGTACGGACTGCTGCTCAAGCCTTGAAGATTATGCCCAGTATAAAGACACAGTTTTGGATGCTCAAGAGAAATTAGCATCGATTGCAAAAGGGTTGGAAAGTATTCATTATGAAGTTGAAAATGCGAAAGTACGTCATGTACCCGCCTTGCCATATGTACCTGTCACCAAAAAATCTCCGAAAACTTTTGAAAGTGAGTCCCACGTATTTTCGGACGAGACTAGCGAAATTTCAAAGTCCCAACTAGGGAATAATGACTTTTCGAACTTCCCCTTAAAGTGTGGCTACTGTCCAGAAAATGGTGAAATTTTTCAAGAAAGACAGCGCGTTTTAAATCACATTGCCAAAGTTCACGTTGATTTGAGGCACAAACCGCCAAGGTTACAGTGCGCAGAATGTCCAAAAATCACGGAAAAATTTGTGGACTTAATTAAGCATTACGGCTGCCACCGACAAGGGAAAAATTATACCTGCTCTGACGGAGATTACAAAAAGCAATCACCTACAAAATTAGTTCCAGAAACTCAAACTAAGAAATCTTGTCATAGCTCTGTTGGGAAAATATTCTCATGCAAAGACTGCGGCAAAAGGTTCCATACCAACACAGGTAGAGTTGTCATTTTCAGTAAATATAGAATATAATAGAATTTTATTAAGGTATCTCTCGGAATGACCCATGGCTACATCAGATGCATGAATTACGTATTTTCAGTAAATATAGCTAAGCATAAAAGGAATAAAGAAAGTTGAAATGACTATTTCTTAAAGGTCTTCAAGAACATGTTGTCGATAAACACAGCAATGAGGGATCACCAATCCCGGAAACCGAATCGTTACCAAATGAGCCACCAGATTCTCCGATAACTAATGGTGTAGAAGAGGATGTGATGGATCTTCCGTACCAAACTTTAAATACTAATGACAATACACGTCAACGATTCGCCACTATTGATGGAGAGAGCATTGAAAGTGCGCAACGCAAATCTCCTCCAAAAATTAATTTATTTGTAAATAAGCCAGATGATGATAAGGATTATGAAAGAGAAAATCAACAGTTTAAAAAACTTCCTCTCGCCGTTCCCGATCTTCGTTCTGAAGACAAGGGAAATGAAAAGAATAATAAAGAAAAGGTTTGGAATTGTAATGTATGTGACAAGGTGTTAACTTCTAATACCGGATTCCACAACCATATGATGGGCCACAAAGGAAGAAGGTTCGACTGTGATGAATGCGATGTCTCGTACGTTCAAAAGGTTAGTTCCTAGTATGAAATTCAACACCGTAATATTGTGTAGGATTTTCTGTTTAAACTTTGTTTAATATTTGTGTGTAATTATGCAGGCCACCCTAGTTCATCACAAAAGAATTCATCATGTTCCATCTCCATCTCCAAAGAAGTACAAGTGCAACACCTGTGAAAAGGAGTTTCACGAATTAAAGTTTCTGACACAGCATGCCAAAATACATTCTACTCCTTCACCAGAATTTCAGTGTCACATATGCCAAAAAGTATACAAAACTGGACGGTGTCTTCGACGCCATGTTAAATTACATACTTCAACCAAAAAATACATATGTAATTTATGTGGCAAAGGTTTTCGGGTTAAAAGTAAACTCGACGAGCACGAAAATTCCCATTTGGGAAAGCGTCCGTTGGGTTGTCAATTCTGTGAGAAGGCATTCAATGGTCATCCGAATTATGTGAAACACATGAGGAGAAAGCATCCAAATGAAATTCATCGTGGGAATAAAATACCTCCTCCAAAAAAAATTGAAAGTAAGGTCACTGAACAAATACCCAGTGTGCAAGTTGCTGAAGCAATTCCTTCTCAAACCCAGCCAGTAGCGCCCGTTCCAGCGCCTGCACATAATCCCGATATGCAGCATCAGAATCATCTACCTCAACCTCAGCAAAACATTTATACAAACTTATCTGGCAAGAATTTTATTAACCCTGCTGGAGGGGGGAGCAACAGCCAAGCCAGTGTAGCTAATGTTAATTCGTCTATTAATGCCCTTGACTTAGTTGACTGTGCTATTCAGAATGCACTCGTCGGGGAATCCAATCCTGCTGGCAACAATTATGATTCCAATCTGCAGCAGTCACAAAATGAACCCATGGAATTGAGTTATAAATTAGAGGCAACTTCATTCCAGGATATGCCCATGGAGTTGACTAAAGTGTTTCAACGAGATCCTTTAGAACTTTGTGTTCGTCAGGATCTGAACCCTCTCATGGATTTAAGTTCACGTGTTGATACTAGTGGAATAGTTAGCATGAGCATGAACATGGCCGGCGTTGGAGTTCATAAACTCACCGATTTAACCGAGCGAGAGCTAATGGATTTGTCTGGTGCGTTCCGACAACCAATAGGTAAGTATCTGGGTCACTGGCGCCCATCACTGGCAAATACGAAAATATAATTCTTTGAAATATTTGAGCTTAGGATGTGCGTGCTTGAAAATGGGCAACAGCATTTCTACAATAACCAATTATTTCTAAATTGTGGCCTGATGCTTGCTCACAAACCTCATTTTATAATGTATTTTTTACAGATTTAATATCTCGGACTGAGGACGCACCGCCTGATTTATACAACGAGGGCAGTTTAGTGGACTTGTCACTACGTTCAACCTTCGGTCAGGATCAGTCTGCGTCGTCTTTTCTTCGGGAATTAATTGATTTGAGTTCTCGTTCTGATTCATTCCATGGAGAATTAGACCTCACCAAACCCCACCAGACTCATGGACATCCGCACCAACACCATCACCCCAATGGTGTTAGTGCAGTAGCCAGTACTCACAATATAAACGTTTCACCCAAAAATGGCGCAGGTGGGAGTAATGTGGGAACTTCCCTTCAAAACGTCGTATACCAAGATGCTATGTTCAGTTTACAAAATTGACCATCGAGGGTTGTATTTGTGTCGTTTCCAAATTTTCCAGCCAATTGTGGAAATAATTTCGTACCTTTAGTGCAGTTTTTTCGTGCCCGCAAGACTTTTAAACTTTAACGGTTTACCCCGCTAGTAATTGATGTCGTCGTACTACCGGGGAATGATACCAGAATTTTTTACTACTAATTTCAAGGTTGTACCTGGAACATTAGTGCAAGCTTGTACTGGTGCATACTGTGGGTGGACACTAGCAGGATTTCGCAAAATATATGGGCCGAATATTTATTATTTATTCATATTGAGTTTGATCAAAGTCGCTCTGCCGGAGCGGAACTCAGCAGTTCGCATTTGAATTTTATACTGGATTGCTGTTACGACGAAGCTCCTTTCCTTGCAATTTCCTCAAAACTTTTAAACCCAGGATGACGGAACCGTTTGACTCTGTTGACAAGAGGTTGATTTACACACCGAAGTACAGAAGTCTATGTGAAAAAGATCCGTGGTATTATTATTGGCCGTTAAGTGATTCTCATCGCTTGGTAAGTCTTGTAATCGCTGAATAAAATAGGAAATAAGCTACAAGGTGTGTGTGCTTCTGATTGGGTTTCGCATACACTCGTAGCTGCTGGTTATTGTGGCAGCACTTATAGTATCGGGTTTCAAATTTAACTGTACACCCAAGGGTGAATTCTGTATGTCTGTGTATGTAATCCGTAGTCAATAATAGTATCGTACAATGTACTTACCTAATATTCACCTGTCTACATTTGAGTATTACGAAATACACATAGGTATTAGCTTCGTATGCTCCATGTGGTGTTTTAAGAAAGGAATATTTCCGTGCTTCTCGCACTTTTTTAATTTTGATGTTTCGTCTTTCTAAAGAATATGCAGCCTGTTAATAATACCTGATCATGGTGAGGTGGTTAGTGTAGATTTTGAAATTTGTTTTTTAGAAATGTTCTCTGAATGTGACGCTGGAACGAAAAGGTCGAGAGGATATTTCCTGTTCTTATCAATGGGAAACCTCAAAACTCGATTGGTGGCTGGCAGCAAACGTAGAACAAATTCAGCTGAATGAGGTAAGTTCTAGAAAAACTATTATATTGTAATTGATATAATACACATATACATAATTTTGGAACTGGTCTATCGTTGGCTTTTGACTTTGCTGAATTTCAAAAGATGTAATATGTATAGTTCGCATTCCGCCTAAAATTATTAACATGGAGACATCGACGTCCATTTTTGACCAGAGGCTGTGACATTCCGGAGTTTAACTACCATTGGGTCCGACCAGGGAGTGAGCAAGAGGAAGACATCGACGAAGAGCTGGAGAAAGCTACCAAGACGTACCCGTCCAAACCATTTGAAAAATTTTTTACTCGCTACTCGTCGCTTTTCATTTTTGGATTCATAATATTAGTAATCGCAATTCTAGTCTATTTTAATGATCGACATTAAAGTACATGCATAAATTGTATGTAGTATGAATTACTAATGAAATAACCTCCGTGAATATCGAGCATGTTAGTCGTGCAATTGAGTTTTTAAAGAATGATGTTTCACGTACGTGTATTGGAAGTACGTGTGTATGAAAAAAGCTGAAATATCCCCATGTACAGTCAAATTGTAGTGAAAAAAATCGCAGCCGCATAACGATGTAAAGAAATAAATTATTAACCTGAAGCACGAAAAAGAACCGTTCCAGTGTAAACTGATGGTTTTATGTAGAAAAAAATAATTTTTTTATTGCATACACGGGTACATATATGTATATATACACAATATTGTACTCCTACGGGAAAAAGTCCTGAAGATGTCACATAGATATGATCTCCATAATAAAAATGTAAAAAATGAGTATCGCGTCACGAACTTGAATACATATTTCAAGGAAGCTATAAAATCAGGTACTCGTTCTTTCCAGCACGGCATTGCCGCTTAGATCGTCCTAATTTAACGTATCTAAATTCTAATCTCTAATTCAACACAATAAGTATGCATTTGCTTCCCGGAACTTAAAAATATTGCAAGCGTTTCAAAATTGGCTTTTGAAATCATTGTTGTCCTAAGACTCCTGAAGTCAAGTTTAAAAAGGTGTTAATGTAGAAAAGAAAAGGAACCAGTATCAGGCGCATAAATATGAGCTCGTGTTAAAAGATAATACGTTATGAAACCAATATTCTAAGTTTTATGTTGCCTCTAAACTTGCAAAATAATAACACACCAGTTCACCACTAATACAGAAAGAGCCGGGTACAACGTGCCTCCTGCTCCGTTAGCGTAGTTTCATTATCGCCAACAAAAAGTTACAAAGTGTTCGTACACATGAAATTAATACTAAAACATATAGTTTATGCATTCAAAGACTTTCTATTTCCACGGCGGTTTTGTCACTTTTCCTGATTTACTATTACTATTTATAGAATCCCCAACCTTCGGGTCTCTGTCCAGATGTTTGGAAAGACAAGGAGAAGGTTTTCCTGAAGGGGTGTCGGTGTTAGATGATTTACAATTGGATAAAATACTAGGGTTTTTGCCAACAGAATTTTCAGGACAATTCATCTGTCCTGCGGTTTGGGTATCATTATTGCTATTATTTGTGTGTACATCAACTTGTTTCGAACTGGTTTCACTGCGCTGGTCTGAGTAGATTTTAACCAAGGTATGAATACGCTTTTCTAGATCAGATTCTACGTCTGTCCTCTCAAATTTTGACGTGTTTTCCAAGCAGCTACTTCTGTCATGTAACAGAGAACGAGTAGCAGGAAACATGTTAAAGAGTTTAGATGCTTCCGAATAAATGTGTGTATCTCTGGAATTCTCACCTTCTGAATTCAGTAAATGCTTGATGTTTGGCAGTTCCCTCCATGCTTTAATATTTCTGAGGGACGGATTAGATTCCAGAACACTGTTTGGGGTTGATGTGTTGTACCGAGAAAGTTTTGCAGGCTGAAAATCTTCGCCTGACGAGTTACCCTCATCTGTGTGAAATTCGTACTGTGACCTAGATTTCATCGCACGAACTGGAAACTTTGGGCTGCAATTTGGCGTTGAGTCTGTCGAGGACGCCAGGGAAAGCTCCAAATTATCATTATTTGCTGCTGCCAAGTTAGACTTCGACAAATTTACATTGTCGTGACTTGACTTCCCTTTTCCACTTTGAGAGCGCGATGAGTCTGATTGAACGTAAGACTGAAGCTGACGTGATATCTAACACACAATAGCAGAGTAAATCAAAGTTTTCAATGTTATTTGCTTCCCCAAGAGCAAGAAACGTTTTAGCAAAAATGCATAATTGGCACAACAAATTTGAGAAATTACCGTAGATATAAACAATTGCTTTTGAGCCATATCTTCCCTCAAAACTTTAATCTCATCCTCGTACTGATTGGTCAACTTATTTACTTCACTGAGACACCTTTAAATGCAAATGGACGCAGAAAGAATTAGTTTCAAAGAGTTTATGAATAATGAATTGCAGATGCTCTGGAATACTTAAAATTAGCCACATTAAGAGCAATATCTCACTTATTTTTACAGTCTCGTATCTTCCGAGTCATTTCCTTGTCCATGCGAGACAATTCTTTCTGGTGATTTTTGATCATCTGTGTCTCCGTGGTCGCCACTCTCTGTGTTTGGAGTTGGAGTGCCTCCTGGAGTTTCATATTGTAGTAGGTATGTAACCGGTCGCTCTCCTTCTTCAGACTCGTCTCTAGTTCTAAATGTTGATTCTGTTTCAGCCTTTCCTATCACCAGAATCTTAAAATTGATCATATTGAAAACACGTCACATTCGACGGCAACAGCTACAAGTACAATTAAGACGAAGCGGAGTAAATCACCTTTTCGTCACATTCCAACCGCAATTGGTCTGTTAAGGAAACTAAATGTGCTTCAAGAGTATCTTTCTCATATGCAATTGATTGCAAATTATTTTCCAGGTCACTTTTTTCGGTCGCAATTTTTTGCAACTCTTTCTGTCGTTCTTGCGATTCTTCTTCCAAGTATACCAGCTGCTCTTGTATCTTCCCATGAACATTAATTCGTTCATCTAATTGCTTCTGGGATTCACCCAAGGCTCGAACCGCTACATCCTTCTCAACCTGATATTTAAAATATCAATCAATGAAAACTGCTAAGAACATTCATAAATGTATTTGCAACATTTTAATGAAATTGAAACCGAATATTCGCAAAAATAACTGTGAAATATTAGCAGTAGTACAAGTTTTCATACTCTTAAAGACTCCAACGATTTTTCTAAATCGGAGAATTTTTCCTTTAAATTGGTGTTAGTGGTTTGTAGTTTGTCGATTTCGTCCACGTGAGAACTTTCCAACGATTCTAGTTTGGCCTTAAACTTTGCGGCCAAATGGACTGCATTTGCTAACTCCTTCTCGTAAGCCTCTATTCGTTCTTTGCTTATTCGTAAAGACTCGGTGAGTATCTTCTGATTTAGCTGCAATTTATCTAAAATTTCTTTGGACTGGCGCTCATGGGCTTTCCACTGCTTGGTCACTTCATTCCATGCTTTGGACATTTTAATAAGTACGGCATCCTTTTTGCTAATCATTTTGTCTCTTACGGTAGACTCTTCCTCCAACTTTAACACAGCTTTTTGTAACGCAGCTATTTCTTTTTCACAATGCTCCCGTTTAAATTTTTCTTCGTGAAATTTCTGCAAGTACTCGCTAGCACCACTTTTAGCCCAGTCGGAGACCTGGAAATTAGTTAAGATGTTTTCAATTTCTTCATCCGCCGTTTGAATATCTTCAAAGGTGTCTTCCTCACACTCGTCTAACTTCTCTAGAATTTCCTCAAACTCTGAGGTTTTTAAGTGTGCAGCAGATAATATGGTAGACAAATCAATAGTATCTAAATCAGTCGGGAGCAAAGTGGAATCCAGTCCACTCATAGTATTCGCCACGTCTTCCGTAGCTCCACTTAAGTCAAAAGAAACATCCGTTGCTTTACTTCCATCGGAATTTTTGGGTCGACTTTCTTTTGTCTTCAGTATTGATTTGCTAACCTTTTTGGTGTCTGGCTCTGAATTTTCAGGTTGCTCAACAGCTTTTGGAGTAGTGGAAATCAATGGACTGTCTTGTTGCGGAGGAGTGTCTGTTATATCACTATTTAAACTGCTTGCCTCATATTGATTTGACTTTTCCGACTTTGCAGCGTTCTCTCCACTCAACGGCTCGACAGAAACTGCCTGGAGTTGAGCAGAACTTTTTTTTATGTCCTCCTCCATTCTTTCTTTGGTTTGCCGAATATCTCTCCACAACAAGTCAAGCTGTAGGAGATTGACTTTCTTGGGTGATTTGTTGACATTTCTATTGGACGGTCGATATCTTGGCAGGCAACGGCTGATGTCGGTACCCATTCCAGTAGTTTGCAGATATGCAGCTTTGACAGGCGATATTTCAACATTAGCATCGTCACGCAACTGTTCGAAGCTTACGGTTAATTTGTCCTTTCGTGTTGGCTTTTTTTCTACTGGCCCACTGTTACTACCACTGGCACCATTAGGCCACGCATGGACTGGCACGATCGGGGTTTCTTTCACTTCTAATTTGTTTAAGTCACGAATCCCAAATCCTAAATCGGGTATGCTACTCTCGTTGTCTCCCAAAGTATATGAAGTTCTTTTCACGAACGTTTCACCAGCCACCGACATTTCACTTTTTGCTTTATCGTCTTCGGCATCTGGTGCTTCTGCTGAATCTCCCTCTTGGGTATTTGGAGTTGAAATAATCTGGCTGTCAATTTCTTCTGATTTTACATTACCGTCTCCTTCTCCTTTTAGATTACCATCTCCCTCTCCTTTCAAACCAGGCTTTTCTTCTTCTGTCGCACATTCATTTTTCTTTACTCTGGCGACCTGGTCACCCTCAGGGAAAGCATACATATTTCTAACTTCCTCCAAAATCTGAGCATCAGTTAAATCACGTGGAGGAAGAGGATTTTCAGGAGGCTTATAGCCACCCGGTGTGCGGAAATTCGGCGCTCTTTGAATGAATTGTGACTCGGTTTCTGACCCTGGTAAAATTCTCCAGCCAGAATTTGGTGATGGTCGAAGAAAATCTAGACCTTGTGTTCCAAAACCAGGAGAAACACGAACACCGTAATTTGGACTTTTGTGTTTATCGTACTTAAACTCTAACACACTTTTGGACATATCATCTACGGCATTAGTATAGGCTGCCATTTTTTCTGCATCTATTAACGCGGAGGTTAAATCTTTGTCAGCGTCAACCTCTACTTCATTTTCGTGATTTTGATCTTCTTGGTTGTCCGATGTCATTAGTAAAGTGATGCTATTCGTTGAAGCAGTCGAGGCTTCTCCTTCAGAAACGTATTTGTCATCATCTTCGGCGTCATTTTCTGAATCAGACCATTCTTCCAACTGATTCAAAATATTCTCCCGTGATTTTGTGGGAACAAGGTCAGATGTTTCATATGTTTTTTTTCTTTCCTGGGCACTGTCGATGTTGCTGTTTGCCATAGAATTGATGTGGGTCGACATTTCCTCTACCGTCAAACCCAGGAAGTTTGATAGCCCTGCTGGTGTTGCCACGGACAAAAGACTGTCCGTGTCTTCTGTGTCGGACATGATCCCCACCGACTACAGCACTGAACCTAATAACATACAATATTACAATTAAAAATCGTTGATTGTAACATCCTTCCATTTGTCATGATTGTTCCCAACCAGTGGATCGCTATTTATATTCTGTATCTCTAGCGACTACCAAATCCGGAATTGTAATTAAACCCCAATTAACCAGTCAATCATATGCATGAAGGTAAGCAGAACTGCTGTTACGGCTGCTACAAATCAACCAACAGTTGCGAACTGAGTGCATGCAGTCATAAGATAAGTACATATGATATTAGGGCAGTAATCTGTGGCAGCATCATGTAGATGCAACCACAGAAATCAAGTTACCACCGAATGGTTAATCGTTTTTCTAAAAAATGCCGTAATAAATGGCGAACTAGGCTACGTTATATCAAATTTGCACACAGTCGTAAGTTTAAAATTTACATTAGCACTGCGACTTGTTACATCTGGTTAGTTCTTACCCCGACAATTCATGGTAAGTTGATAGGCTGGTTGTCTATACATCCACTATTGTTTCATAAGCTCACTCAATCAACTGGCTAAATCCCACGAAAAAAATTAACTATAGAGACCACATATTCAGCTGTTACCCTCTGCCTCTGAGGCCTCTGACAAATAATTTTTCTCATTTATACTTCAGGTATACATATGTTTATGGACGCCAGTGATTCTAATTTCAATTTCATAAGCGCAGTACGGAGTTCCTCCAGGAATAAAAATGCAGCTAACTTATAATTCTATCATTTTCCCACTATCCTTTACCGAAACCTCCACGACCATATTTCATTTCAGCAAATCAAAATACATTTAATAAATTAGAGACAAGACAAAATAAAAACTTAATATAATGCATCCTCCAGCAACTCTTTTGTTCAGAGACCGTGTAAAAACCGTCATCAACATGTTATAAAAATAACAAACCCACGAAAATGAATTTGCATAATGAACTGACCATTTTTCAGTATCCCCTCTCATGAATCATCAGCATCACGCAATTAAATAACAAAGACAAAAACTAATAATAGTATAATTTTTAAAAAACCGTTTCAAACCCACCTCAATAACTCCCCGCTGAACATTGCTCAACCATGGTGGTGAACTTTATTTCACTCAATCGTAATAAAGGGACGCCTGAAAACCATTTTAAAATGTAAGTATCATCCCAACAATTAATTCCTTTAAAAAGTCCGTCAAAACAGGGAAACAACTCATCTTTGTACATTTCAATCTGTATTACAAAAAACAAAGGAAAATATACTTACGGCCGAAAGTAGCACTACAGGTCACACTCCCAAAAGTTTAATTAAGAATCACAAAAAGAGGTCGCAAAAGATTGAACATTGGGCTTGAGCTATCGCTGACTGTCACCATCCGTGACAATTGAAGCACAAAGCACGAAAAGCACAAAAAATCCGGTCTTTTTAGGACACTCCATTGATTCCATGAAATAACAAATACCCTTTTTAACTATCTTACGTATAAAACCTATGGAATAACATAATTTTTAATCACGAATGTAATTTTTTACACAATTTCCTTCTGTTCCACACCAAAATAAAACTTTCTCCGTTTCTCCCTCTTTTATTTTGTCCCTTTTGCTTGGGATGAGAAGATGCAGTAAATAAAACTGGTGTTAAATAAACCCTCCCGCAAAAATTACATTGGCGGCGGCGATGGCGGGTGGCGGCTTTTTCCATGGATGTTTCTTCTATGTACGTCGTATATGAAGGGGGAAACGTTTTTATATGGTAAAGCTTTTGTATGGTCGTGGCTCGTGGCCAGGTATCGCCGTATGCATGGCGTGTGGTATTACATTACATAGTACATACATAACAATAATAGGATTAATTTATAGCCATAATGGCTATATAGCGACTATAGCCACTCTATAGCCGCGTCTCCAAACGGGTGCGGGACGCCTTTGGAGGACACTGAAAGATCTTCCTATGACAATGGCATGCCGCATAGTGCACAGGTGGTTGGAGGGATTTTAGTCGAGTCTTTTGGAAGGGAAAAAGTACACATGATTTCTTTTGATCATCACAATCCGTCTTCTGTCAAGGTAAGAATGGTAAAGGTAAGTATTTTCCGTCTTGTAATTAAATTATTAAATATTAAATTACTTCGGTATAGATAATCAGTTTTTGACTACTTCCACGGAGAAGAATTTTAGATTTATGGCTTTAACCAGGAAAGAAAACGGATGACGAGTGATGAGGTCAAGTGATGGGTCATGAGGTTTATGTGCGTATGTGTATTGAGAAATATTTTGTTTCAGATTTTCTTTTCGGTTCCAAAACCCAGCTTGGACCCAACGTGTACAGAACTATACATATATTTTGGCTTCGACCATGGATATAGTATTTGTATTTCTATTTAGACTGAGGTGAACATAATGCTATAGAATATACTAGTGATGTTTGTTGAGGTTTCCTCAATTATGTTAAGAAAACGATAATTATGTCAAACTTAACTGCAGGATTCTGTAGATGTTCTACCGTGGGAGATTGCCGTAATTGTGGCGTTGGTGGTTTTTTTGTATTTACATTGAAATTGTGATGTGATAGTTGATAGTCATTTGGGGTGTAAAAATTTTGTAGTTCAATTGGGATGTGTTTGTGTTGTTTATTTATGTTTGCCACGATGTAAAGCGCGTTTGTAGAAGTCCTTAGCAGTGTGACGGAAGACATTGAATAACTGAATGGAACGAAGGCGAAGAATTAAGAAATGTTACGGCTGGAATGTTCCCGTGTGGAGTTTAGGGGGCATCCAAAAAGAAAAACGATGCTATTATAGAATGATCAGGGAGTTGAGATGTCGTTTGAAGTGAATGCCAAAATGCGCTTGGAGTTGAACTGCCAGCCCGTGTAAAACTTGAAGGGGAAGGTCAGAGTATTGTAAGGGTTTCCTGCTACATCGAAAAAGAATTCTACCAGGCGGCATCCCTCCTAGTTTACACAGGAACGCAAAACTAAGGAATCAGCGAGCGTCTTCATTCCCGATGAGAATGACGGAAATAATGATGTCTGCCCTAATTCGCAGTGACGTATGTGTATTTACACTATTTAACTTACCGTTTGGGGTTCAAGACTTCAAGTGTGGAAATCGAGTATTTCATTATTGTAATAAAAATGGAAGATTTAAAAAGATTCTAGTTTCTAGTAGTAAGATAGAAGGAAAAATTGTATACATATATATTTATATTGATATACAGTACATGTATACACATTTTTATTGTTTTCGTTTTTTACAGAGAAATAATGTATGTATATTTAATCTCGAGATTTGGCGTTTCTGCAATACAACTATTATACACATATATAATTACCGAATGTGAAGAGAGTTACGCACACATACTGTGGATTGTTTTTCAATATTTGTGTAATTATAGGCTATTCGATTTTCTAGGATTCGTATAAATTTTTAAATAGGAATATGAATTCATGTATAATTCAAGCACTCACTGGCATAGAATTCATTTTTGACAATTTAGAAAGAAGCTGAAGATTAATTTAACTTCTTTACTATTTATTACCTATTTAAATCTTTAACAATATATATGTAATTCCTTGAAAAGTATACCTGCAGGCTTTTCTAAGCGAATGGTTTTATTATTATCATTAAGGAAATATTTAAGCCCCAAACGTAGCAATTAGCAAAACGGCCTATTGGATAATTAATCTTGTCTGTTGACCGAGAGAATGAAACTTTAAGCATGTAGTACATATTAGTGAGTATATACGATTTCCTTTACAAATGTTCATGTATGTATAGTTTTTTGAAGTAATCAAATATCATGGCTCATGACCTTGACAGACGATATATGTATAACTATAACAAACTTATTATCCCGCCATATAATTATTTTCCGTACTTTGGCAACCCCACCGGGAAATAGCGATAGAATTTTTCGCAAAGTAAAAATAATATAATTGTAGAAGTAGCTCTTGTACAGAGAACGTGTAAATCCCAGTGGCATCGAATATTGTAATATTATATATACTGGCAATTAGCAAAAATTGGACTAGAGTTGGTAGAATACAAAGCTGACGATGGTGATTGGTACATTGGCGATGTTGGAGTGTCGGACACTTATTTTGTGTGTTAACATAGGTAATTAACAATAAAAATGATTAACATATTAAGTTGACGCAGATGGGTGCTTGTCAGCGTAGGTTACAAGTACAAATGTAGTAGAATAAAATAACACATTCTTTGTGACTCTTTTTTCATATCAGATCTCGTCGTCCAAAAAATAAAATAAACCTGTAGAAAGGAGCAAATCCGGGCTCTTTTATTCCACGTGGACCGCTTCCTTACTTGAGAGTTTCTGAATTTGCTATTGAATTGAATCTGAAATGAAAGGTGAGAGAAAAGTCAATCTTCAATTTGCTATATCTTGTGAACTTAAGAAAGTCCAGCTCCCGAAAATAAATAGAAAATATTTCTAGTGAGATAGCATAGTACACCCACAAAATTTGAACGGAATAAAGATTTTTGTAAAACAGCGGATTTAATATTGAATCCCTTCAGCTGTAAGCCTTTTTACGGTGTATTTGCACTAAGCAACCAGACAACTCCATAAGACTTCTCCTGATAGCATGAAAGTATTTTTTAAATACTAATACTTTAACTACAATTGTATTTGTTCTACGTGTGCGTTTAAATATAATAACTAGTCATTTCTAATACATTTCCTTTTGCGTTTTGTATAGGTATGTATAATAATGTGTCACGAAGGCCGACAAAGTTACTGTACGAATATTTTACAGGATAGTAGTAATTGAAGAGAATTGCACAAACTAATAAGAGCCTACAATTAATACCGTACACGCCAAATTCTTAGACAAGTAAGAATTAAAGTTATTTTTTTACTGTTACTAATACTTCCACCAAACATGCTATCTTTACTTTTGTCCGGCACTGTCAATTAGTTAATCACCTTGCAAAGTTGTGTTAGTATTGAATACTGAAAGCAGCAGATTATCAAAACATTATTTTTGTTATTCAAGCTTACGAATGTAAAAAAGTTATAAAATTCCTATACTAAAAAGTATGTATAGGAAAGTGGTAAGTAAATTGCATGTTTGTCCCATGAGGTCGCAGCAGATAATAAAATAGAAATACATACATACAAACGTTTTAGCTTGGCAATTATCCAAAGATTAATGTAGACAAGACGTGATATCTTACCTTAGTAAAAAATATGCATAAGTACTTTCGGTGCTCAATCACGAAGCTGAAGTACGAACAAATTATGTACGGGATGATTGCACAATTTTTTCATTTACAGACGGAATTAACATTATTTACAATAAGCGTTACCAGTATCTAGTTTAATGATGTCAGAGCTTCAGTTTAAGTTTGACGAGATCCGCTTTTCATGCTTATTACTATATTATTTACGAAAAAGCCTCAAGTTTGAACATTTTCGTTAAACGCTATGCGCATTTTGGCTTATTTATACGAAAATATTAAGAGCAAAAAAGAAAGTGATGCACCAGTAGCTATTTCGCTATTTGCAAACCAAACGAGAAAAAATACGGACGGCAACCAAACAAAGTAGCATGCACGTTACTCTTTGTATAAAAAATACGTAATCATCCTTTACTGTCACGCAGTCACAAACAAAACAAAATAAATGCGCGTAATATGTGTAAACTTACAAAATTATATTATACAGTGAATGCTGTTAATAGAGAAAGAAAATTAATTGGAGATTATTACTTGTGTTCACAAACATTGCGCAGAGTTACGCTACTTCGTCCCACAATCCAGTTAAAGTTACACGATTATGCACTCTATAAAATAATTTCACAAGAGAATATCAAATTATTAGCTATTTCACGATTAGACGCGGTAAACGACATTATTTTTATGTGCTTAAAGCAACCGGTTTCAACAATGACAAGATAATTCATACCCAGGAAGCACTTGCAGCCAACATGCTGCCACCGGAGGTACCATAAAATTTCTATAGAGTTTGTAAATGGAAGTTCCCGAACGGATTCCAATTTCCAAAATTTTTACTAGTAGCATTTGTAATTTTACCCTTTGTTTCCAGCTACTCAATCACATCTGAGGCCAGAGATTCAAATTTTTCAAGATCCTGCTAGAAAGTATGTCTACCCGGATGTCTCCCAGGGAAATACTTGGTATAAAAGGGTACGTTGGCAAGTATATTGTACATAGTACATACCAGTTGATTTCATACTACATAGTATTTGGTTTAATATTTACATCGCCTGGCTAATTATCCGTGAATAATGTCGTTGCTTAACGACCTGTTTTAAACTTCCGACAGACGGTGTATACTACTATCATATTCTACTTAACTAACCGTATTCTTACTAACTCGCACTAATGTATTATGCTGGTAAATATTGCACACTGTTACGTGTACGTAAAATCATACACAATATGTAATACACACACATTTATCATACAGGTATAGGTACAATACTTTGAAGGTTTTGAGGTACGATAAGGTTTAGGTACATACTTATGTTTATGTAATATGAAAAAACTCAAGTCAAGCATTACATAATAAAATAATTCTTATGCGAACCAAAAAAGTGTATCACAACGAAAGATGAGTGCCATTCTTAAACACAATCATAACATAACAAATAAAAACTGTGCTACAGACTACACATGTTTAAACTGCACATAAATAAACAATAAGAAAACCAAATTTGTCATTGAAGTTTTGTTAAAATGTCAGATCGTAGCTGCGAACGGAAAAGAATGGAAATAATTATTAGCTAAAATACATAGTCGTTATTATTACCAAAGCAGCATGGATTTTTAACTTCAAAATGTAGCATGTGCTAAAATATTCAAACCGGTTAACATTGTCATATATGTTTTTCAGCAAAATGCATATACATATACATACGTTCCTATTGTTATTTGTCAAGACTAGATTGAGTATTGCGTGCTTGGAATTGCAATCACGTCGTTCATTGAAATTCATGGTATTAATAACGTAGGGATCGTGTATGGGAACTTGGATTAGGTCATTTTAAGTTAGCGAAAATACTTAAAAACCATGGTTATTTACAGTTGTATACCTATTCAACTCCTATTTGCACCACCGGAAGCGTAGGTGGTAAAATGTATATTCACATTAAAGGAAAGTGAAACATCCTGATGTGTTGCGCAAAATTAGATGACATTGGAAAGGACCTCGAGGAACAACAAATGGCTTATGACCTAACAAAAATATTGGCGCATCACTGAGTTCTAAATAACTAAAGAGACGTTTCACGAAGAATAAACATTTTTGGAGGGGACGAAATGGTCTCGATAGGCGACGTTGATGAGAATAAACTAATACGTCGACGAACAAAATTATTACTATGCTCACTATCAGTCCAATGAGTCTTACTTCCGAGACTACCAGACGAACTCGAGTTGACCATCAGGTTCTTGTTGGTTTTTCCATTTTTCTTGCTGAACGGAGTAGCGGACTGAAAGAAGCATATTTTTGCCGAGTTACCAGAATCCATGCGAGGAGAACAAGCAGTTTTCATGAGTGGCGTAGATTTTAGCTCAGAATCATTTTCTGGTTTTTCAGACGAGGTTACACCATCGACTCTGTCAATTGCATTACTGGGCTCCTCTAATGTCGTAGGTTTGTCGGAATCGGACGGATAAAATATTAAGGATGATGAATTAATACAATATCTTAACCCTGTGGGCTTCGGACCATCCTTAAATAAATGACCAAGGTGTGCATTGCAATTTGCACACGAAACTTCTGTTCTTGCCAAATCCGGCTTGGCAACCAGGAGGAGAAGATTGGCTCCAACTAAAAATTTTTAAGAGAGATCATGTATCAGCTGTTTGTCTACAGATAAAATTCAGTAGATTATATACACCCCATGTTCTTTAATACGGAATTTTACTAACCATGCGACAGATCCGGCGTCAATTTGACTCGTTTGGCGTCTACCACATTTGAAAAGGCTGGCCATCCCGACTTGGACTCAAATTTAGTATCAGATGCAAATAACTCTGTATTGCACACTACGCAGTTGTAGCTACCCGACTCCCAATGTTTATTGTACTTATTCGAAAAAGGTCTGCAAATGGAAATTTTTGTTCAATGAAAACACGGTTGACATTATTATTATTGTTTATGCTTAATACTATATGTATACACATACTGCTGGCCCTATATCTCCTTCAGTTATACTTTCAAGAAAAAAAATCACCAAAACTAACACACATAAATCGAAACTTCAAACTAAAATTAATTATGAAACTATTCTCACCTTTCCGTCTGCCTCTCCTGCGTCACTCTGAATTCCATTGGTGTGAGTTTTAATTTCCTTTCTGTCAAATCTACTTGGTCTAACGTTGTCATGTTTGTATCTCCGCAACACTGGTTATTGGCACAAACCTCTTTGGCTGTGTAATTATTTACTTCTGATTGTGACATGTTGCTCCTTTATATTATTAAATATTATATACTTGCTAAAAATTTCTTTTTTTTTTTGCCACTGACTCTCTCTTCCTCGCCAGTGACTCTTTTTTTAATCTCTTGACTTCCTCACTTCCTCATCCGCGACGCACTGACACGGTAAAAATAACCAAAACAAATCCAAACTCCAACCTTACGAACCAACACAATTACACTAAAAAAAAATCAAATCCAAACGAAAGGACACTTATTAAGTCCCACAAAAAGATACAAAAACATCCAAGACCTCAAAGTCCACAAAAATGTTCCATGACACTGTCACACTGAATTCGGTTCGGTGGGTTCCAAGGAATTGAGTTTCAACTAGTAAAAAGTAGGGGGGAAAAAGTACCAGAAAAAGAAAATCAAAATCCGAATCTCATCCCAGTGTCGTCTTCCCAATATTTCACCATGGATTGGATTGTAAAAGAAGGGAGAAAATAAAAAAAAATAAGGATATTTTTATACTTGAATGTATCACCAAAGATGTTTGTTTTTTACTACCGAAAAGTTCCTCCTCCGTTATTTACCCGTTTCTTCGCCTTCGGTTTTCACATTATTTTCTTCCGTCCTGTCCATGAAAAAACACGTTACCTTACAGAAATACATGTATTAAAAAAACTCACATTTTATTTTTAGAACCAATGCAAAGTTTTCGGTGAAGGCTACAAAAAACTGGGACAGGATCCGTATTTTTTTTGTTTTAGTTCAAGTGCACAGATGATGATGACATGGGATATTTTCTCACTAATTTTCTAAGTATATACACACTTCTTCTATTTTTGCATTTACAATACTGTAAACATTTTCACTGGGGGGAAACTGTGAAGAATAATAAAATTAAAAAATAGAGTCAAAAATTTGTAAAAAGTGGGGAAAAAAAACTCAAAGATCTATGTGAATTCATAGAGAGAGAGAGAAAGAGAGGAAAGGAAAAAAGAAAGATGCTTACTAGCTCATGTGTGGATTTGGAATGAATAAAGAAGGGAGAAAATATTATTTTGTACACAAAAGCAGCCAAAAAAAATGAGTAACTCCATCCCTTTTGCAGTGCACTTCCTATGTTTCCCCTTTGTGCATAGGCTTTTTATATAGAATGAAATTTATCATATCAAAAGCTGTATGCATTATTAACCCTTTCAAAATTAACATGCCGAGCTTGGGACAACCTAATTTACTATCTTATTATATGGTTACCAATTTTTTTTTTATGCCAGTTCTTATAATTATAATTAACATAATTTCTCCCTATTTCCGGTCAAAGTGATCCTTTTTTTCATATTCACTCTATACACTTGTACAGATCATATTCGTCAATGATATTCTTATATAAAATGGATGTAGGCACTGCAACGGTGAGCTTTAATGGCTAAAAAAAAATGAATTCTTAAATGCCCCAATTGTACCTACCTTATAATAATTGTAAACGTCAGTTGTGAAAACGTTCTACTTACATAATTCTATACCGATAAATATTAATACATCCAAATATTGGCATTTAAAAAAAAAGTTGGCGTTAATTACTTCCAGTTCAATGCAACTACGTTTCGTGGGAATTTTAAACGTTTTCACGCACGCGTCCAACGTCCTCACGTCACACGGACGTTTCGTCAGGACGTCATACTCTCGTCATATGATTTCCCAAAAAATGTAGGTGTTTTAACGTGTCAGTCCACACTATTTCATTACAATATATTTCGAAAGCTCTAAAACAGTCTAAAAAGGTATAGTTGTTCGAACGATTGAACGTTCGAAGATATTAGAAAGGTCAAAAATTTGGATACAAACGCTAAAGACGTTATTGGCAGGTTCCAAAATTTTTGTAAAGAAGGCGGTAACTTATGAGTTTGTATTATGCAATGATAAACGTTTTAAAAAAGATTAGAAAGGCTATTATTCGAAACGAAATAGAATACATACATTTAATTCATTGCAATTATTTTTAACACTGAAACTTTTTGCGTGATTAGAAGGGCTAACATTTTATTATTATTTTAAAGGCTTGTAATTTTTTTTTTAATTGGAAACACCGGAACATTAAAAAATGTTGCATCAAAATTTTTAAGCGGTACTTTAAACTGTATTTCAAACAACAAAGGTAAGAGATACAGGGTGTAATGGGTTATAGGCTTTAAAAACCTCAAATCAAATGTTGAAGACAATTTAAACGTTTCCATAATTCAAATTGGTACTAAAAATATTTGATTTGCTCACTTTTAATCACGAACCATTCAAATTAAGCTAAAACCAATGAGTATATTCGTATATTGGCAATGGCGATGGCTCAATTATTTCAAAGGATACAATGACTATATGATATGTGTACGGATCTGCCCATTTGAACTGCGAAAAATATCATTCCAAATTTGGACCTCTATAAATTATGTTCCACTAATTACAGGACTAATGCTAATATGATTAAGCATTTTCTTCCTTTCCCTCCTTTTAAATCCCCAGAAGCCCAACTTTTACCTTAACTTTCCAACAATGAATTGTTGATTACAGGGAAAGCATTTATTTTCCAAAAGCAGAAAAAGTAGGCAAAGCTAAAAAAAAAAAAAATAGTTTCACCTCCGTAATCCTCTATGGTTGTTGATGATAATAACATGGTTGTGATCATGTTAATAGTAATAAGATAGTGAATTGTTCATAATTATAATGAGACTATTAAGCCCCGTAAAATCCCTCTGTCCCTAAAGGAAATCATAATGAAGGTGGTCAAACTTGAAAAAAAAAAATACTCATTTCTGCGCAAACACACCTGTGATTACAAATGCATGTAGGAATAAGGGAAACTGCAGGAGGATGGATTTATTTGGTCGTATCACTTTTATCAAGTTTTATCAGAAAAAATCATCTGCCCCATGATCCTTTCTGACAATCAGAATTTGCTTAAAATGGTAAAATGTGTGGAATTTGTTTAAAAAAAAACAGCAGGGAAAGAATAACAGAAGAACCAGGCTTTTTTTTTTCAACAACTTTTTTTTAACAATGTTGGGTTGGCAAATTCGTGTGGCTCAATTCATGGGCGATTATCAGTTGGATCGTCTTAAATGTACACTTTTCCTTATCCAAAGAAATAAAATCTTGTCTTGATGTCCTAACAAGGATTTATGCAAATTTGATTAGGTCTGAAGTATATAGTAATAGACTCTGTCTTGTCTCAATGTCAGGGGCAGAGAGAAAATAATTCCTTAAATGTATTTACTGGCACACACAAATGACCCTGAAAGCACTTAACTTTTTTTCTCTCTCTCCCTGTATAAGCTTCAATGTTTATAAGCTTTGACATAAATAATAAAAGAAGAAAAAAAAAGTCAACAATGGGATAATAAGAGGGAGTTGGTGTGAAGGCAACAAAAAAAAATTGTGCAGAGAGAAAGGGGACCACACCATTTTTAAATGTCCTTAAAAAATACTCTTCATTTTAATCTGGTGTTTAACCACCGTCAATAATAAAAGTTTAACATGGAAGAACAATACTACGGAGACAGACTTTATTTGGTGGGAACAAGTAATTATCTTTCCCCTTAATTGCTCATAAATCCAGTTTAAAAAAAAAGAAAAAAAAAAGTTGTACATGTACATTACATTACAAATGACGGCTCCTTTCTTTTCCCTCTTGACAGATTAATCCACTTTAATGGTAACACATGAAATTCGGCAGACTTCTTTTAGTGGGCTTCAAAGATCCATTTAAGGGGTTTATAGAACATTTGTTTGCAACTGTTTAAATTCAGACACACGAACCTCTTCGTCTTACACCATTTCTTTTAGGGATATCTGCCATTTTTTATTCTTGAAGTATTTGACGGCTCATTACATTACGTTCTGAGAAAAAAGCTTCATCATATATATACACTTGTAGGTTGCATATAAAAAAAAAATGCCAATGTATTTCAATGGGGAAAAAAATAGTTTCAAAAGTTTTAAATACACTTTGTTCCCATTTCTTGTTTAATGTTCCAATGAATAACTCTTTTAGGCTCAATTGAAGGATGATGTCATTCTCCCTTTTATTATTTGTTTGATTAAGAAAAACAGTGTGCATACACATTTCTTGTGTGTTGGTTAGATACATATGTAGAGCTGGCATTTTTTCACCAACTAGTCATCACATTTTGGCAAGAACTTCCACTTTTTTTACGGTCCATATAATATTTGTCTTTGTAATACAGTGAATTTGTAAAAGGATTGTGAGTGTATTTTAAATATTCCCCTATGGGAAGAAAAAGAAAATTTCCTTGACATATCCAAGAAAATGGGTAGGATTTGGGGGGGGGGGTGTTGCCTATCATTTTATTTGCGGGTTCAGCAAAATGACTGGCACATTTAAATTTGAAACGAAATGTATGCTTTTAAGTTTAAAATTACGTTCAACCCTTTCTTTAATGAGAGGTCTTGGTCGTTTGCCATATAACGTATCCTTCGTTATACACATTCCTTGGCATATTTTTTTTATAATTTTAATTGCCATCACAAATCGGGTACGGCCTTCTAAAACATATTGGGGAAGGTTTCTCTGAAATTGGGTTGAATGAACTGGAAACAATCATTTGGTGGATTGAACAACTAAAAACACCAGAAGTGTGTCGGATACTGCATGTTTTAATGGGACTATTACAAAAATAAACGGTCTTCAATTGGAAAGCATCCTTACAAATTTTGAGCATTGCTAAAAAAAATAAAAATAATTTTAGTAAAACAGTCCATGAAATTGTAAAAAAATGCTTTTTCATGGTATTTATGTCCGTAATACATGTCCTGCTGGGAAGATGCTTTTACCTAAAATACAGATATGACCTTGAACATATGATCAACTCTGGGTGTCACATTTGCTCCAAAGACATATTTCCTGTGTGTCCTCAAGGTCATTTTATCTTCCATTAGGGAAATGCATTTGTTGGGAAGAAAGTGATAAGAAATAATGCATTTTTGGAGTGATAAATAAAACAGTACTGTGTTTGTATAGTTATCAAAGTGCCCCGAAGAGAATTCCAGTGGAGAAAACTCCACTGGATTTCCTTCCCCGCATTTCCATACACCTAATAAAAGTCTATGAAAATAAATAAATTAAACCTATGTAAATAGTTTCAAAATGTATCCCAATTTATGCCATGGCACACAACTGCGTTTTTTCTAAAACATTTTCCCCTGTTCCACATGACAGCTCCTATGATTTACTCATGTCATCCCATCACGTGTGTTCATCTCCCAACGAAATGTGTGTCCCAAAAAATTTACCAACACATTTTTTTTTGGCTGTGCAAAAAAAAAGTAATAATGACAAAAAAACACCTTCCAAATCCAGTTGGATACACCACACCAAGAAATAATTGACAGCAACACCACCCCATAATTACTGTGACAAACGGAAGCACAGGTAATGAAAAAAATTTGCCACCAACCAAAAAAATAGGTTTTTACATTATGTTCCGCATATAAATTCCCCATATAAAAACCCGTATACTACTTAACACGCAGAAAAAAAAAATTGTTGACTTATTTAACCCTGAAACACAGGATTTTAGGAGGGAAAGGTGATTAATGGGAATGAAGCCCCATTACGACAAGCGAATATGTACTTCCATAGTAAATACAAATTTGTATATATATAAATGAATTTATTTATATATATTATAGTCTGAGAAACTATAATCTTATTACCTCCACATTACCTCCAAAACCCCCAAATAATTTGCTCCAACCTCATTTTAACCCACCAGGCAGGAAGGCAACCGGGTAATAATCAGATTTGGTTTGTAAAAAAATAAAAATAACCCCACAATATACTAATATAGAGAAAATACTGAGGAAAGGACCCACATCTGTCTTTATCAAATATTTACCATAAAAAATGTATGGACCACCATTAAAGCTGACACAGTAGGAGCCTCCTAATGGCTTTTGTTACGTTTCACCCCTGGAATTCCTTTGCCCAAAAAAATCTTAAACTAATCTACATCACCTGGAACTTTCAAGAAAATGCATTCCCTAAAAATATTCCCTGTAGGCCTGTAGAATATTCCTTTAAATTATACCAGCCTCAAGCTTCCATCCAAAAACGAGTCTAAAAAAATCCACCTTTGTTTTCTCCCATTTTATCATAAAAGAAATGATTTTCTCCTGGAGAAAGTCCTTGGACGTGTCTGAGTCTGAATTGTTTAATATTGAAAAAAAAAATACATGTTTGAAGAGCAAACACAAATTTGAAGAAGAGTAAACCCTTTGGCCACACATGTGACGATTACGTCATGCTCCACGTATGTGTCTATTGGAGTATATCCATATGTATTTGCTATAATAATAAACAAATATACATATACATATATACCCTATATATCCTATAAATCCGACCATTTCCAGGCAATCTCCATCTCTTTTTAATTTATTCCCAGCTTGTCCAATTTCTTCCCTGGACATGAGCCCCTTTGACAAGCAGGAAGTACGATATACATTATGCATGATTCATAGATTCAAATCAGCCTAAGTTCATTGTCGGAAAAAATTATCGAGGAAAGCAGGTAAAACGCCTAAAACCGTGACTTTGACGCTTTTGATAGCCTATAAAAATCCATTTATTTTGGGAGTCAAATTCGGAGATACTTTCACCTTTGACCTATGGTGGGGTTCAAGGTCATTCAAAAGGACCTTAAACTCTTTTATGACTCTCCCCAAAAAAATGGACGTAGGCTGATTTTCATCCTTCATCTCAATACCTGTCCAATGTTCAAGATATAAACGGGAATTTATCTTTTGGGACAGAAAGGACATGATCAGATTTGATTCCAATGTACACCTGTATATAGCTCTGTGTATGTATGGTAATGTGTATATATGGGAGGTATATGTATGTATATGTATACATGGTATATATAGTCCGCCTTAACCCTTTGACAAGGATACCCATAACCCTTTATTTTTTCCTGGTATTATAATTTTTTTCTGTAACAAGAAAATTTCTTATAGAACGTTTATTCCTCATCATCATCCTCAAATCCTCCTCATCGCCTCATCATATGATTCTTTTATATTCTATATGTATAAATATTATTATATATATACATACTACATTTATATAGAGGGATATATAGTCCTATTTTTTAAAATATATATTTCCATGGAGTGAGTCATCCCCCCCAAAAAAAAGAAGAAAAAACAGGCCTTTGGAGAGTAAATTTTTTGCCCATATTGTGCACATGTTGACACAATTGTTCCAGTCATAAAAACGTTGACATCACACTCAAATAGGCACTTACATAATTTGTTTATATTGTATAAGTTTAGTTGTTTTTTTGTACATTTTTACAGTGATTATTAATTAATACGGTAGTGAGGAGACATCACGATCTAGAATTGTCCCTTTGGGGAATACTGTGAATTTTGAAAGTGTTTTTTCTTTGGATTTAGAAGAGAGACAAAAAAAAAAAGTGGAATCAGGAAGATACTTTGTTTTTCATTTTTAGTGGTCATCAAAAGACATCAAGGAAGACATTGTGGGACGTTTGGATTTCTCTTTGGAAAGGGTTTTTGAAGGTATTTTTGGTGTTTTTTCTCATTTATTTTTAAATTCACTATTGGGTAATCTACAATTTTGCGTGGGTGGATGAGATTTTTTTGGGGGAAATCGTTTCTGTACTGGAAAAGAATGCTTTTACCTGGAGAAAGTACGTGCTTGCAGATAAATCAGGTGAATTTCTCAGGTGTTCAGTAAATCAGGTAACTACTTGGTGCATTTATGGTAGGATGTGAAAATAAATACTTTTCACGTAGCTTTTAGTAGTTTTTGGTCACATTCAAGGGAAGTGAAACTTTGTTTTTTGAGAAATGACGAAGATTTGGGAAGAAAAACAATGTGCCAGTTGAATTAAGTTTATTTGGAAGATTTAGACCTCTTTTTTATGATTAATTTGTCAGATTAGATTTCAAGTTAAATTCTCGAAACAAACCGAATATTATTTTTAAAAAGTAGCTAAGAATTAAGAAAAAACAAGTAAGAAAATGATTTTCAATATTCCTGTAAGAGATGTATTTGAAAATGCATGTGAGTATTTTTTTGAGGTTGTTTCTTATGTAATAATGGCATCAATCAAGAATTACCAGTGTTGGATTCTTATTTGTTGCTATATGCTCCAGGAGTAACCTTTACAATATTTGGTTCTACGTGTAGAAGAGATTTGAAGAACCAATATTAAATGGAGGTTGATCAAGGTGAATCATCGTTCTAGTTGGTTATTCAAGTACCAACATTTTTCATGTGAGAACCGAACATTTATTAAATGTTTTTATGTGGTTAGATAAGTTCCAGTAAACAGTGTTTTTGGTTTAGCTTTCCGTTTTTAGTTGGTTTTGTGGTTGAAGGGAAAGGTAAAGCGATGAAATGTTTTCAATAGTTATGTTCGATAAACGTAACTCACATTGAAGTAACATTGGGTTTAGTTCCGATTCAGGGAGAAGCCTCATGGGTTGGTTCATATTTACTTTGTGGGGAAGAATTTGGGTTGGTGCGAACAGGATACACCAAAAATATCTAGAGGGTAGATTTGTGTACTAATTAGGCTTTGGGAAAATGATAAATATATAATGGTTTTCATAAGGGAAACAATGTTTAGGTGTGACTAATGGTTATGTGGATATAATGATGTATTCTTGTTGTTAATTGTCAGTCATTTGCTGTCAGGATCTGCTGGTTTATTACTCACGACTGGTTTTGGTGTCGAGTATAATTTTGTGGAAGATTCAGGGTTTTCATACTACATACTATATGTCAAAGTTATTCTGGTGGTGTCCTGCAGGATATTGTCGTTCTTATTAATACAAATAAAAATAAATGACAAGGCATTTCTTCGTATACTGTCTAAAAAAAATAGGTGCCAGTTTTGATAAATATTTGTCTGAAAAGGTAACAGTTTGATTTGCAAAGTTTAAAGCATGTATACACGAATCCTTTTTGGTTGGTGGATATACCGATGAGGGATAGGTGTGAAAGAAACATTGTCAGATCATGAAAGTACGGAAATATTAAGTTAGTTGAAGTTGCTTTGATATTTGAAATGTCTAACCTTCTTGTGTTTGATTTAGTTTTGCAGGCTTTAATAGAATATCAAATTTGACGATTATGGCAGCGTCAATGGACCCAGCCACAGCCAAGGCACATGAGAGACGACAAAGGATCTTGGTGGGGGATTTACCGGCTGATTTTCTCAAACTTCCTTCTAGTTCCAGTTCCAGTCCTCGTGTAGTCAGAGATCTCAATGACCCGGTCACGGGTCTTCCTCTTACCGCCCAACAAATCCAGGAACGATTGGATGAGCAAGCAGCTCTGGCACTCCATCAGCAATTGAATGCTCAGGCCGTGGCTGCTCAAATGGCCCATACACCTACAAATATTCGGGGTAGACTACTGATTTCCGTGATGCAAGTACGTTAATTCAGTCAAATTTAAAAACAAATACATTCAAAGTTTTAGCATATACAATTTCTTGGCTGGATTCCAATTGTGATTGATCAAGTGGGAAGCTATGTGTGTTTTAATGAAACTTGCAGGCCAAGTTAGTGAAAAACTATGGAATGACCAGAATGGATCCTTATGTCAGAATCCATATTGGACACAATATTTATGAAACTCCCACGGATGTGAATGGTGCCAAAAACCCTCGCTGGAACAAAACTATTCAATGGTAACTGCCACTTTTCAACCTCCTGCCAGCATTAAACCATTTCCGTGCATTGTTGCTGTTTGAAGTATTATGAATTCTAATAATGAAATTTGCTCCATTTGCAGTTTCCTTCCTATGGGTATCCATCAGGTGTATCTGGAGGTGTATGATGAATGCTCGTTTTCCGTAGATGAACTCATTGGTCATGCCTACATACAAATCCCTGAGGAAATATTTAAGGGGGAGACAATTGAAGAGTGGTATAATTTAAATGGGAAACACGGGGAAGGGAAAGAGGGTCAAATTTTATTAGTCTTCAGCTTTATGGTACGTCCATGCTTCAGAATCATGTGTGACTGTAGTCTCAATTATGCTTTACCCTTGGACTTTCTGCTTTATACATTATTCAAACAAACATTTCAATACCATTTTACAGCCCACTCCCCAGGGAGCTGTTACTCCTGGCATTGGACCAAATCTGGCTTACATTCCTCAGGGTGGTGTCGCTGTAGCTTACCCGCCAGTGACCACAAATAAAAAGCAGCAACACCATCCACAAGTTTTCCAGAGCAATCAGCCCGTTCAAACAGCCGTGCCCCAAAGTCTACCTCCACGCCCTGCGTTTAATCCGGACGATTTCAAACAGGTGCGGACTATTGACACATGCATTTACTACTATACTAGATATTTTTATTCTTATAATTGTGAGGACCAGGAAACTTAATTTAACAAATTATGGTTTTGGCAGCTAAAGGAAATGTTCCCAAACATGGATGAAGAAGTTATACGGTCCGTTTATGAAGCCGGTAACTACAATAAAGACAGTTCAGCAAATGCATTACTCAGTATGATTGCTGACTAACAAAACGAGAAAAAAGTAACGTTAAAGACTTCACACATGTTTGTAAATATGCCCTTCCTGTAACTATTTCTCTACCCGAGAAAATATTTTCTTCCTATACTTCGTCCTATTCTTGATTAACTGCAAATCATAATAATCTTAATGCAATTATTTAGCTTTGATAACTTCGTAAATTTTTTCATATCCTTTCTCCCGTATTTGCATATTCACACCTTCCTAGTGTATAGTGGTGCACTCCTCAAAACTAAAGATGGTGAATATTTGAATGAAAACCAAGCGAAACAAATCAACGCAACTCTTGGAGGAAACCGAGAAATGTCAGTAGTTACTAAAAATTAGGAGTACTTTTTTTGCTCATCAAGCTGCCATAATTTCGTACTGTTAACTTGTGGAAGCTGTATATCCTTTATATGCTTATGGAAAATATTTGTCAAATCTTCGCCGTGACCATTATCAATCTAGTAATAATTATTAGTAGTTAGACAAGCATTTTAAAGTATTTTAAAGTAAAGATTGCTGTCGTCGCCTCAGTTATCTTAATGTCAATTATGTATTCGCCCTTGCATATGCTTTTGGATCTAGTTGAGTAAGTACTAGGTATATAAGGTGTGTTGACCTGATCAGGCTCAGAGAATGAATTTAAAAATACTCCAGAAATTTTGTAAGACGTTAAACTCTATTTAGTCCGATTTGAACTGTGCTTAGGCTAAAATTTTTTTCGCTTTTTTTATTTCCTTGGTATACACTATATGATGCATAGTTCCCTTCTCAATCCCGTTCTGTAAATGTATAAGAAAGTACCTGTAGGGAGCTTGTTTAGTTTAAACAAATTTAAGTTTTTCCCTTTTCACATGACTGGCTTCGCAAAAACATCTGGATTATCAACGAAAACTGTACATCGAATCCAAGAAATTTTGCGGTGTTTGAGGAGTTTATATTCTTTCAGCGTTTACATTGGATGCAGAAAAGTATGTTTTTATTGCATTGCTCAGAAAAAAATTGTACTCTTTCATTTTCAAAATGAATTTTGTGGTCGAAATAATTTCTGTGGATAAATTGGGAACTTTCTCCGTTCCCAAACAATTTCCATGCATTATGGTTTGAGTATTAAGCAGTAATTATTTTGTGTTACTACTACCTTTATTAGTACCTTGTACCTTGAATACATTTGTTGTTGTTACGAAAAGGACTTAATTTAGAAAAAAAACATCCAAACGGTATACATAATATTTGTACTACTTGTACTGTGGAAAGTGATACTAATTTTAAGGAAGACTAATGCGTAAAAGGACGAGTGAAAAGGAGATGCCTTCCTTAAAAAATGCGTTTATTGTTGCATTCATTAATGAAAAATATTTGTTTAGGTCATTGGGAAACAATTACGATTTTTGTTTGAAGTTATTCTCAGTATTTTCGTTGCAATGTATAGTATATATAATACACTCGGTATTACTAATTATTATTTGGTTGTGGTTGTTGAGAGACCTGCATGTTTGTTTTCCCTGTAGTTGACCTTCATCACAGATATGCATTATTATACGTATATTATTAATATAAATTCGTGTGAGTAAAAGTGATAATGATGTTGATGTGGGTGTTTGTATAATGGCTACGATTACCATCGAACTTGTATGCTGTTTATTCTGTAGCAAAATCTAGATTTTGTCTGCTTTAAGTGTTTTGTATTTAAAAAAACATTTAAAAGAGTATCATCTCAATGTATTGGTGCAAGAAAACGTTCAATGGAAATAAAACAATTGAAGAAAAATACAAAATATCCTATTTCGAAAAAAAAATCACTTGTAGTGACGGTAGGAGGGATTGTCAAATCGCATAAACCTATTAATACTAAAACGTTTGTGTTAATAAAAATCAAAAAATCAATTTGTTTTCACTGAAACTAAATACTTAATTGTGCGAAAACATTTCCTGCAATTTCAACGCAACTATAAATGGAGTAGAAATCACACCTTTTGCTGTGAATGTAAACCCAGGGATATTTCTTTGCAGTGACAGCAACCAGAAAACACATAGGCTATTTTATTATTTTGGCTATTTCCCTTATGTAAAGAAAATATTCCGACTTCTTTAAACGCAGGTAGCCGTCTTTCCCAGAAGTCTTTTCCGGCAATTTTTGCGCTACTATTCAATGCATTAGCTATTATTATCATTGGTTTATGCGATTCATGTATAGCAAGTGCCAGTACAATAAAAATCGACGCCATTCCTTTTTTTATTGATTCTTCTTACGTACAATTTTTACGTATAATAATATTATTTCCCACATAATAATGAAATTCAACTTGATTTTTTATAGATTATTCTTGTATTTATTTCTTACATATAACCAATAATGATTATCATTACCAATATTTCTTTTACTCCGTAAGTTCGAAAAGATTCGTTTTTAGTTCTCTAAAGATATCAACCTCTTTCTTTTTATAATTTTTAACTTCACAAGACTAATTTACCCCGTACAATTAGTCAACAAAAACTGTTTTTTTTTGTCATTATCATTATGCAACATGATCAGATTATAATAAATTTAGTCTATTCGAACATCCGTCTCTTGCTAACGCTAAAAAAGGTTGTTTTAAAATGTTATTACAAGTACATATATTATAGAATGTTTTATTTTAGTTTCTGATACCGTAAAAAGTATTTGTTGTTTTATACGATGCGCTGAGGATTATAGAGGATATCTTGATAGTACAGGGACAATGAATTACTATATTTATTATTCCATTACTTTTCAACCTCCAACGTATAACGATTGGATACAATCATTCAATGATGATTATTCTAAGCTACCAAGTATTTTGCTTCTGGAGAGACAGACGCAAATATTGTGTTCGTATGTTTTTTGTCAAAGTAATTCCATTATTAATAACAAGAATAATTGTGAAATTCACAATTATTACAATAATACATAATATTGCTATCATTACAAAAAAAATATATATATGATCAACCCACGGAAAAGTTTCATAACCATAACTTGTATGAACAAGGTGGGTTTTTGAAAAAGGAACGGAATACACAGATAATTTGTTGTCTTCACCAAAACATTACATGAGGCTATAGAAGAATACAGTACCAGTATCATTACACATGTGTATATAGTCATTTATAGGTACAACAACTTGATTCATTATTCATTTGAATGATTTATATATATAATACATTATTTCCTTTAAATATTTTTTTACTCTTTTATTATTACTATGAAACTTCCTTGAAATTCGTGGCTTGTTGGCGGTAAAGAATCTATTATAGTAAAAATTCAAGTCGAAAAAGTAGACTCGGGATATGAAAAAATTTCCTACATAGCTATATTTCACTGGTTCTATGTACACATTAGCTGCTAGCGACCGTGATTATATTGCAAGAGAAATTAATCATAACAGCAATAATTTAAAAGCTATAAAATAAGTTATGAATACTTGGTTCGGCAATAACAACAAAATAGTCAGTGGACTACATAAAATAATGTTTGCGGTTTTTTGCAGCATCGAAGTGCATTTGTGCTTTTTTCTTTTGCGGTGTATATACATACATGAAATGTTCTAGTGTAAAAACAGTCTTACTACAATATTTTTTAGAGCTACAAATAGATACATATTCTTTTGTTATACGAGATTATTTCTAACTTTCATCAGACACTTATGTATACGTGCGCACTTATTTTATATCAACGGTCTACATTGTGTTTGTGTGTACTCCGGGTCTGAGCATGTCTTGAGTAGGGAAATATTATCAATTTGCTTATTTTTGTTTTAAATAATAAACAAATTGCAATATATTTTATTCCCACGAAATAAAAAAACATGAATATGCACCTATGTATGTACGCTTTCTCATAGAATGGGCTTCCGATAACATGAAACGTTTTTACGAATCAGATAACCTACAATGTAGATTATATTCTTATACAGATATTTACATAATAATAACAATAATTGATAATAACTCTTTAAGAATTGGCAAATAACCTTGTATTCATTTAGGTTCTTTGTATATGTTGCTTTTTTGCTCAAACGTACTAGAAACTATATTTTAAATTTAAAACCTTGGGTTGTCCTAAACATGAACAGGAGAGAACAATGAACAAGTTCCATGTGAACAACGCAGCTTTAAAAATCTGCCTCCCACGGAACATTTTTTTATGTACGTCTCACAGTTTCCACTAGTACTCTCTACACTGATTATATTTTTACATATACAATGTACTTCAATTATTACTATTTAACTACTTTACCTAGCGATATTGGTTTTCGCAGCTAAAGCCGTTTTTTCTACAAAACAATTCACATGTTTTTCAATATTTTTTGCTTAAACTCGATTATTAATTACGACTCAATTTCTTTAGTATTTTTAAGAGCGTAACTGCAGATATGACACATGCAAAGTCATACTACAACGTCTGTGTATTGTATATAGATGTATACTTTCTATTTCTTTTAAAATCCTTCTTCTACTTGTAAACCATAGCAGCAACCTTAACTATACAATAGTGTACTTCTTTACTTCTCCAATCAGCGCAGCTGCAAAATATTGTTTTTCCCTTTTACTTATTAGCTTGTTTTCACACATAGCGAACACTGACATTTTTTTTGTCTTGAAACAATTGCGTGTAGACCTTGAAAGGTAGCAACTAATCCGCTTGTGATAAATTACTATTCCTCATCAAAATCTGAGACATTTTTGAGAAAGTCAGGCGAGTACGCAAGTAAAACCACTCCTCATAAATGAATGCAGTATGGAAGTTTTATGTGAGCTCTGCATGCGGTCACATAATTATTCTTACAATTATATAAAAAACATTCCAACAAGCAGTCAGTATATTATTGGAAAACTTACTTTTTTGGATGGTACTGCAAAGCACAAAACAGTAAAGAGCAAGTCGGTGAATACATATGACATAATAAAATCTGATACTTATTTGCCTTACAAGCTACAGACATGAAGTGTATAAATGAAAGAAAATAAAAAGTAAGAAAATGTCTGTACATTGAGAGGATACATTTCAGCATTCCTTAATTACACATAATATATAAATACATATACAAGTTCAAATAATTCCAGTTGCAGGCAATATGTCTACAACTTAAGGCAATGAATGAAATGTAAAATATTCTCTTTACGGACTGTACTTTTGTATATGGCTGCTTGAGGTTTCTTATTTGTAATGAAGTTTGTCTTAGTAATACATAACTTTCTTATCAAACCTATTGCTTTCTCGACTCAAATCACCATTCCATTTCACGGAGTCAAATCATTTCAACAAATTTACATCCATATACATTCCACAAAAAAGATATATACTTTTAACTTCGTCAAAATTAAATCGTTAACTATCTTAATTATTTTAAAAAACAAAAAAATATGTGTAACAACGATTTACCGGAAATAAAATACCACAAGACTACACGTTTTTGTCTCAATAACGTAATTTAAGGCAAAACCTTTCTTCTTCGAAACGTAAAACGTAGGGTGAAGAAATTCAAACTTTTGAGATATGATTAATGTTATCCAAAGATGTAAGCCTACGTCACCTCATTCACACAAATTTGTGACTCGTTGGATTTCATCTCCCCATAATGATGAAATCGAGGAGCAAGAGTTTTTGTAGTCCAAAAAACGTTGTACATCTCGTCGACGAAATTAAAAAGATTTCTTTGGCTGTGAGATTTCTTTGTGGCTATTTTACATCTTTTCGAAATACTCAAAAAACAGTTTGAAATTTCTTCGCTTTATATTGATTTGTAGGTTTTAAATTTTCTCTTTGGAAGGAACCCAAATATTAGGTCCGGCCTGTTCGCCAATGACTCGTTTCACTTTTTCGTAGATCTCTTCTGGTGTTTCACCTTGTACGATTGCTACAAAAAGAAGGTTTAAATAAATACTCGACGCTTTGGTTGCAAAAAATGATTATGCATAACCTATAACTCTATTCTAACAAGCTAGATAATATTTTAAATAGTCCCATTACCTGTAAAATATTCCCCGAACTCTTGTTCTGTTTTCTGAGCTCTTTCAAATGTTTTTCGGGCTTGTTCTTCTGTAGTTCGCTTATTCATTTCCCTGTTAAAACGGGTTTTCAAGAAATTGTTAAAAGACTTTGTTTTCTATTTTAAGTACGTTAGGTGAATAACCAAAATACACAATCAGGAAAAATAAAATTACAATATTGATTCGGCAGATTTGGGTCGGATGAAAATAGCGATCGGATACAACAATGCTGCATGCAGTCTCTTGATTGCATTTCCGCTGACATCCAAAATGCAATGTTTTCCCTGAAAATATATACAACAATTTACGCATGTAATGACTGCCAAGAAATTATGTTTATTGGGTAATAAAATACATAATATAGGTTGAAATATTTACCTTGTCAGCAACTTCTTTAACGGCGGCCAAAGAGGTTCCATACAAGTTGTCATTGTATTGCCCAGCTTCAATAAATAGATGATTTTGAATATCTCGCTCCATCTGCTCCCTAGAGGCTACAAAATGGTAATCCCGGCCGTTCACTTCGTAGCCCCTTTGTGGCCGAGTTGTATCTATTTGGCAAAATATTAGGACACAATTATTATATGTACACTGTCATATATCAAATGATTCAAGTTAGTACTGTGACAACTTACGTGGAACACAGCTACCGAACTTATCCGGGAACTCGGAAATGAGGTCATCATTGATGCGGTCCTTCAGGGGGCCCAGGATGATGACGGGTCTGGCATAATTTATAGTGACTTGCTGCACTCCCTCGTAAGATAGCACCACATCTTCCCCAGCTACAATTGATGCATTTCCGCAAATTATCATTTTCCTTGGAGTTTCAATTAATTATATACAAAACAAGATTTTGTGGCCGACTAACAATACGTGCAAACTACACAGCAAGGAAACAATGTTTGAAAACAACATTTTGTCATGCGTTTTTTATTTTACAAATTACAGTAAATACAGCAAATTTCCCAAAGCTTTTAAGGTAATGATTTGTATCCCGATTACGATATTACGAATAATACATACGGCAGGGGAAAGTCCAGACAAATTCTGTCCTATCTCTAGAAGACAAGCTGTAATTATATACTGTTTTGCTACTTTACTTTGCTGACTTGTTATACTTAAAGTTTATCAGCGGAGCTATTAGATACTCATCATAACAGATTGATTACTTTGCTTTTACCACGACTCAAGACTACCAACAGCATTTACTTGTCAAGTTCTTGCTGAACTCTGACCGCTGTTTGGTGAACACAGCCCAAATGCCAATGACAACTTCGCTAAAATAACTTTGATCTAGGAAAAGTACGTGTACATGCAAATTGTGAAATAAAAACGTCACGGACTAAAGAAATGTAAAAAAGTAAATTTCCTATAAAATTTCAATATGCCGTAAAATCGTAATTAGCTGGAATCGGTAATTGAACTCTTATAAAGTTACTGAAAATTACTAACAGAAACGTTTTGGGGGATAACGGTTGTGTATAGAACAACCGACCAAACATACAGGAGGAAATGCTTTGAAAAGCGTGATGTTTTTTCAAATCCATCATAAATCATAACCCTTTATATGCGACAAATATAATAAGTCCAGAATAATTTAAAACTCAATTACTGATTTTACGGCATTTAGAAAATTAATCAAAAGTAATGCAGTTACATTCAAATAAAAAAACCTTGTCAACGGATTCATAAAACACTTAATAGAGTAAAATACTAGGAATACTTTTGCTATGATAATAATAATGCTACGAATGAAAGAGGTATAAGTAGGAGATGTAATAATACCTTCTAATCTATCATCCTGCATGTACACCATGTACGCTAGTGTTTTTCAACAAGAAAACAGAGAAACAAGTTGAATCACAAGAATTATTTCATTGCATTTGCGTATCAATTAATTTTTCGCTCTTAATTTCATCGGCAGAATGTTTTCATTTTGTTAGAGAAAAAGGTGTGTGATCTTAAGATTATGTAAAACAATGATGTCGTGATAACATTTTCTACAGGAAGGAAAAAAAGCACAACGGTTTTTATGCAACAAATAAGTAAATACACAGATTTCGTATCCGACAAGAAAATTAAACACCAAGACAAAAGACAGGAAAGAAAAGAAAGACACAGAAGGTGGAAGTTTTGAGTGTTATTACAAAGAGAGAAAGAGAGACAGAGAAAAATAGGTCAGTTGGAATATCGAAGGCAGACGGAGTAGAATGAAGAAATTGAAGAGAGAAAAAAAAGTACATGAACTAAAAAATAATACTTACGAATGCTGGCAGAATCACCGTCAAGACCAGGGATTCCCTCTGCAAATAATAATCATTCAACAAACCAACTCTTCTACTTGCAATGATTACACAACAAAAAAGGGAGTCAACTATTGCCGAAAACAAAATAAAAAATAAATGAACTAAGAAGATAGTACTATGAAGAAGTACTAGTGTTGTAGTAATTGGAGAAAAGAAAACTTTTTTGGTCTGTATAAAGTTTGGAAGTTGAAGGAGAAACAATAAATTAAATCTTCCCTGCACTTGTGTGAAAATGTAGTGTTGAAGTGTTTGAGGCACAATCGTTGAAACGTAAAATTTATTAGTTTTAAACTTAAACAGGACTTACGCTCTCCTTCGGATACATCATCAATATTATCACGGCTCTTCATAAACGGAAATTTGCGCGTAAAGGAGAAATTCTTTTTCTTCCTCTCCAAAGTGGACATTTGCTGTTTACCCACAAGTAACAAAAAACTTAATTAACTTTGTGACCAAGTGCAACAATAAAAAAGAGCAGCAGAATATGCGGTAGGCGCATTGAAATAAGCATAATCAAATTCGTAAGATTATATGTAAAGAAGACAACAAAAGTTAGTGATATGAAAACAGAATATTGAATGGACAATTTTTGTTTTTGACGTGCCTCGAATGCTTTACTCTCTTGGGTTGGACTTTTCCCCTGAAATTTTACCGATCTGTCGCGTGCCTTTTGTTTTCTTTCCCAACGTTTCTTTGAAGGAATAATGCCCATGCCCTCTTCCTGACCCGTTGAGAGAACTTTCTTTGCCTGCCGTCACAAACAACAAGAAATAAGATTGGTGGAGTTCATTCACATATAGATCAGCCATGTATAAAAAATGATTTAGTATACACTAATAGTTGGCGATGTAATGCAATGGCAAAAAGAGGAAAAGAAAGAACTTACCTGCCACCATTCATCATCGCAGGCATTGGTGACATGTAGAATATCTCCAAATTGAAAAGCCAGTCCTCTAGACGGTAGGTTATCATCCTTAGTTGGATCAAAATCGTTTAGAGCCCGCACGTACAATGTCCGTTTTTGCGATGTCCTCATCAGACTGCCCGTCATAACATGCTGTTTCATGTCATGAATTTTAGCTTCAAAACGATTGTACTCATCCGCTTTATGCTGCACCACAAGAGTCACGGTAGATCCCGCATTCTGTACATGGTTACAACACAAAAGAGAAATTCACATTTTTATTCCACTTCACTTCCCCTTCTTGGAACAAGTACGCACGAATAACATCCATCTTGATCAAAATAATAAAACATCCCGGGTTAGAAGGACACTGCTTACTTTGAGCGCATGTGCTGCTTCTTCATGAGTAGCTGCTGTAAGGTCAACCCCATTGACAGAAACAATTTGATCCCCTCGTTTGAGTTGCCCACTTGCATCAGCTGGGCCTCCCGCAAGAATAAAGGAAATGAAAATCCCTTCACTGTCTTCTCCTCCGACAATGTTGAACCCCAGTCCGGAGGAGCCCTTATGAAGTGTCACAGTTCGAGGTTCACGGTCGAGGTCATCATCACTGAATCCTCTGGGGGTATTGCCGCTGGCGACGGAAGTGCGACTTTGTGACAATGTTGTTGAGCCACTGCCACCACCCATTCTCTCCTCACTCGTCGCTGGCTTAATGTTCATACTCATATTCATAGTTGGCGTGACCGGCTTAGGCGGAGGCGGAGTGGCCATTCTCTTTGACTCAAGGTGTTGACTCTGCTGATGAACTGATGGGGGCGGTGTCCTTGACTCCAGCATCATTTGATTCATCATGCTCATGGACAATGGATCAGGTTTAGCAACTAACAGAATTACACGATTCTCCGTCGCCTTCAATGTGGCCACAGCCTCCTCATGAGTCACATTCTCCAAATTCTTCTCTCCAGTCTGCTCAAATAAGAGTATACACACGCGTGTCGTCATTAATATCTTCGACACATCCTCATCTCCACCCGCAGAACAAAAAACCATAACCTCAGTGGATTGAGAAAATTCAATCATCTCAGTGGACAAGACAAAGAGAAACTACAATACTGTACTTATACTGTAGATCTGCACATACATACAAGTGAGAATAAACCCCAATCAAGGAAGTATTAATTAAAGACAGCACATACCGGAGTATTACGAACAGCAACCAATTTATCACCAACTGCTAGTCGGCCATCAGCATAAGCAGCACCGCCCTCGGAGATCTTCGTAATATAAATTCCGTTATCTCCCGGTATATGTTGGTTGCCGATACCTCCAGCAATACTAAAACCAAGTCCCTTGTTTCCTTTCAGTAATTCAATTTCGTGCAGCATGGGTCCCAAAGGTTGTGCTTTCCGTCGCACTTGCTGTTGTTCGTCGTGTTCGAGTTTCATTAAAACAAAAAAAAAAAGAAAAGAGAAGTGAGAAAAAAGAAAAGAAAATATGTACATATTTTCTCGTCATCAAACATTTACTTTTAGAACTGTTCAAACTTACTATCACTACTACTATCTTCTCTCTCACGGAGAAAAAAACCTTTTTGTTTGCTTTCCTCGACACCCCACCTTTACTTACTTTCCACTTTTACAGTAGTAGTACTTCTCTCACTTTCCCCCCAGAAAAAAAAAATTAATCAAATCCCTCGAGTTTCCGTCTCAATCTCACATTGTATGGAGACAAACAAAATATATTGTACACGTACATCTCACACCATACTCCGTATACCCTCCACTGACACGAAACTTTGAACGACTCCCTTTTACCTATACTCTCTACAAGAGTTTCATTTTTACTTTTCATACCAGCTTTATTTGACTGCCTGAGTGCAAAAAAAAAGACAAAATACACAGCTCACCAAATGGCCAATTGAATGCACGCATACCGCATACATATACGTGTTTCTTGTACACACACGTACTATTTTCGTAGCACACAATATAAAAAAATAAAATAATAAAGTCATCCCTTCCCCGTCCATGCACATACTATTGTTGCCCAAGTAAGCAAATCTGAGCGTAGTGTACGTCAACGAAGACTACTTACCATTGTAATATACATCTCATTTTTATAAAGGACCTCATATGGAAATACAAACCGGTAGTAAAACATGTCATATGACCGAATAAAATGTTTTATGACCAAAAATATTTTTACAATACAGCAAAATTCTCTCTAACGAATTTGTCGTCGCAAGCAAAAACTTTTTTTGTACACGACAGCAAGAAATGTTGTCATCCTAACAAACAGGGGAGCGAGATAGAGAGGGAGAGACAGAGCGAGAGAGAAAGAGTTTCACCTTCCAAATTAGCACCAACTTTTCGTTACAAACAAATTGCACGAAAAAGAATACATCAATGGCGTCACACACTGACTCATCCTCACTCAAACTCATACTTTACATTTTTGTGCTACGACATATGAACGAGAAAGAGAAAAAAAAACAAAACTAAAGCTATATAGTCGTAAAAGATTGAAGTCACAAAAAAGAAAATTAGACATGAATATGCACAGAAAACATGGAGACGAGCTTACCAATCGAACGGTATTGCCAGCCCTTTTGAGCGCATCTACAGCAGTTGCATGAGGAACATCCACGACCGAAGTACTATTAACCCTCACGATGACATCCCCTATTCGAAGCCGACCATCCGTAGCGGCTGCTCCACCTGTGTGGTACGCCCAAAAAATCATAGGGGAACATTGAGAATTGTTTTAAAAAATGAATAATGTATATATATCACATGCATGAGTTTATAATTAGAATGTATGTATATAATTTTCAATATCCGACAAAAAGAAAGAGCTAGTTGCTCTTTCTTTTCCGTAGAAGCACAATGCAATACCTTTAATATGGGTATAAAAATATGACCATTTCTTTTTTCTTACGTTCGTGATAGTCATTATGTTAAAGAGAGACATAAATCATAAACATTTTCCGTATTTTCATTTTATTACTATTTCTTATACGTATCTTCAAACGAAACCAATGCAAACTTTAGCCATGATGACTTTCACTTTTTATTTTTTGCAATACTACATACAATTGTTACGGCTACTACCCCGAAAAAAGTACACTAGGCTGCAGGAAACACGCATAATATGTACAGCAGCGGTTCATTTAAAATTAAATAAGCTCAAAACCACGAGTGCTTTTAGATATATGGCTGTAGAAGTAAATATATTATGTATCGTATACACATATCTTCCACATTTTGAAATTTACTGCATTCCAACAAAAAACTAAATCCCAGGATTCTGCATATGCAACAACTGTGTTCGGCATTTCTACACAGGTCCCTATAAATAATCGACAACTTTCCCTATGGCATACATAGAGGGTGCAAAATTTTAAAGCCTCCACCTCTGCGGCAACACCTCTTATCGCCCCAAATTGCATACATTCTCACAAGATTTATCATTGAAATGTATTACACTAATGTATACGTATACACGTGCGGACGCAATGCCTCAAAAACTTTTTTCATTACCTCTACCCGCTACCACTAAAAATAATTGTAATTGCCTTTTTTTTCTTACACCAGGGAATAAGTAGCAGGCAGCTATAAAGCTTTATTCAAAAATCTAAAAGAAAAAAAATTTTCACCAAAATATTTACAACATTCACCTCAAAATTAAAAAAAAAAAAATTACCGGCCTTAAATAAAAAAAAAAATATTCCCGAAAAAGCCTTGTATATAATGGAATGCACGGGAAGTAAAAAAAAAAAATAATAAAAGAAATAGAAAAAATAATCACGAAATGATATGAACCTCGGTTTGCATTATTTCGGAAAATGTCTAAACTCGTACATCCAAATCTATCAGTGTTAGAATCCAATGAGGGGAATTGCGAGGAACTCAAACCTGGAATTAGCTTGGTAATGTAAATCGATGGGTCGTCATCCACGTGAGGATTGTCCGTTCCACCCGCTATTGAAAATCCTAATCCTGAGCCTCCTCTCTCCAGTAGGATTTCTTCATACACCCAGTCATCATCTCCATTTGTCTGTGGAAATCATGTGAAAAAAATATACGTCAAAACAAAAGCGGCTTTGTTATACAAGGATACGGCAAAACACAGAACCAACTACCAACTGAGAAAAAAAAAACTACAGAACACAAGGTAAACACAGAATTTTAGTATTCCAGTCACTTTCACACGTCCTTCCACATGTCTCCACTAATGAGAATATCAATAAAAATAAACACACACTCACATGCTTAGCGTCGGGCGTAGGATAGCCCACCGGCGAACTACCGATTCCTACGCCACTTGAATCAATATCTCCCGATCGCCAACTGTCGGACCCGGACAGAACCTATATGGAAAAAAAGTACGAAAGAAAGAGAGGCATAAAAATAATGGATAATTGCAATTACACATACTCAGTCCTTCCGAATATTGACATACAAGGTCATATACATTTTGTTGTCTCCGTGGACATACCACCAATAACAATCATGCTAATTCTCCTGACTTCCCTTTTTCTTCCCTTTCGTGGCGGCGAAACACCTCGATAATTGAAACATTATTACACGTCACCCTGTAACTACCGTACACACAATCCGTACTCCCTATAGTTGTTAAAAATAAAAAATAAAAAAAAGATCCCACTTGCTCATTCACTCTAGACTTCAGAGAGTGGTTAACTCTCAATTAAATCCATTGAAAGTCATCATTGTAAGAACCCCTCGACTTTTTAGTGTCTTTTAGTACCATTCCATAATACAGTCCAATATGTCTCCAAGCAATTCCGGAACTCCAATAAACACTGGAGAATCAAACAATGATGACAATCATAGAATATGCATCTGTTGTCGGCGTCAAAGAAGTTGTTACTTGTTTTTCCTCGTCCCCCCCCCCTCCTAAAAAAAAGCTTTCTTTGTTACGAAATGGTGAAACAATTATGAACCAAAAAACATAAAGGAGGAAAAGGGAACTGAGGGGGTAAAAAAAAAGGGAGAAGATGAAAAGAAGGGGGGATGCTGCTGAAGGAAGAGGGGGTGCAAAAGAGTGAAAATAGATTTCCTTCCTGGAATTGGTGTGAATGAATCCACATGGGAGGGACAGATATGAGAAATACTTAAAGAGTGTTTGCATGTAACCAACAAATAAACTTTCACATCATTTCATGCCCCAAAAACTTTAGAATTATTTCCAACAACCAAAAACTTTGCCCTACAATTTCTCTCTTTGACAATTACTTACAAGACAATCGATCCTCTGCCATCTCCCCGCACACATACACACACATACACATACCAAAGACAAGAGTTAAAATACATATATAGCTACCACCATTTCCTCTTCCTTTTCAATTACTTGAAACATGCATATTCCCCCCTTTTTACTTTTAGCCAGTGCTTCGTACATCTATTACAAAAGATTTTTCCACTTACATTACATGATCATATAGAGAAAACTTTTTTGTTTTTGTCTGTGTGTGTGTGTGTGTCAGTGAAAAGTATCTATATAGTAGTTTAGGCAGCTCACCTTTTCTTTCCCCAATTTCACCCCTTTCCCTTCTCCCAAATGTCACTCCTACAATATATCATTCCCGTGATAGAACCACATAATTTATTTCAATGGATAGACATTACTTCAACTTGACTACCTCAACTTTTCCCTACTTTCTCTCTCTCTCTCTCTCTCTCTCTCTCTCTCTTTCTCATCCTGAAAAACATCCCGTTCACTTCTTCCTTTCCGTTCCCAGCCTCTGATATACGATTTCCACTTACACATGCCCCTATAAAGTATGTTCAGAGGGTTTGAGCCGACACTTTTATGTGGGAGAATCATTCCATAAAATCTTTGCCGTGCTTAAATGAGAGAGAAGTTTAAAAAAAAATATCGCCCCCGTCATTCGCAAGAAACTTTGTTTTGTCACAAACCAAATTATTATTCTCTTTGAAAAAAAAAAGAAGAAAGGAGGATTGGACTGAGGTTTTAAAATGACGCCAATTTTTTTTACACTCCTGTCAAAAAAATCTCAAAAATGACCTAAAGAATAAATCCTCACATTACTTTTCCTCCTACAGAATGTAAGTAAATCCAGACATTTCATGGATGATCTTATCATAATGATCATCACGTTACCTCCGCAATCTCCTCCAGGTAAGTGGTAGACACTGTGATTATGTCAATGGTCTTTGCAAACCGCACACATTTCCTTTTTCTTCGTCTACGCTTGAACCAAAAGTAGGCTTTCGTGTCTTCCTTGTCATCCAAATGTCTCCGACAAATTGAGCACATGATCATGCAGCTTTTTTAGGTTCCGTTTTTCTGTTTTTTTCCCCCGAATTTTTTATTTTTATTTTTGAAAATTATTTTGAGTAGACAAAAAACCCACGGGTTATATAGGTGGTTGTAGCAACAGTAAAAATAATAGTATTAACAGGAGCGGCAATAAATTATGACTCGTCCGAAACTCAAACGACATGAGGACTTGACCCGTCATGAGTTCTTCAAAACTGAATGTTTTAATAATATCCGAGTTTTTTTATTAGTTATTACGAGAGGAAGGAACGAGATCAAGCGCATAGACAAGCAGAGTTTGGAGTATATACACATACAGATATGTAATACGATCAACTCATCCCGGACTCCACGGTCGCTTATCATTCTTCGGAGGCGGTTGAGACAGTATAGAAACTTTTATCCTTATCATGGTTTTACAACTATCACTGCATTGGATGGCCACGTCCCTCCCAAAAAAGGTAAGGGCATCAACATACCCATCACAAACACCGGGGTAGAAGAAGAGGTGGAAGGCCTGGAAGGAGTTTCAAGTCGTCCTATAAACGCCCAGCAATCTCGCAAACTCTCCATCTTTTAATAAAGATTCCTTTTCTCTTTCCTGGCCCCCCCAAAAAAACGGAGGAGGAGGAGGAGGGGAGAGGAGGAGTGAGAAATCAAAATGACACAGCGTCATAAAAAGTTATTTGAGAGATCACAGTTGGAGGCAAAAAACCACGGCACTTGTGCGGGTCCAGCAGAAATGCAAAAAAAAGAGAGGGAAGTGTTTTCACCAAAAAGAAGAAAGAAGAAAATTGTAGTAGGAAAACGAATGGAAAATCTTCCACAAAAACGTATTCAGTTACTTGAAGTTCATCAAAGTTATTCGTAGATATATACATAGGAGTGGGGGGAAAAACTCTCTTATATCACCCACGAATCATCCCCAATACTTCAGAGGGGAGGATGTGGGAGGGAAATTGACATACCTTTAGTCACCACCAACACCAACTTTCTCCTCTCTCTCTCTCTCTTTCACACACACACACACACTTTCTCCCTCCCAAACACAAACACACACTCCAAGTTCTTATCAAGTAACACTTCCAACTTCCAAATCCATTATTACTCCACATACCCTCAGTACTTTACAGATTTTTTCCGGGATACTCAAATTAAATCAGGAACTTTTTCGTTAAATCTTTCACTGCACTTGCCACAAATTTCTCTCCTCCCCCAAACACCATGTAGTAGGACTACCATCATCATCTTCTCCATTGGTTAAACTCTCTCTCTCTCTCTCCTCTTTCTCTTCTCTTGACTCTCCCTCTTAGCCTCAAGTATCAAAATGCAAAACCTAATTCAATTCCCCACTTCCTTTCACTTTTTCTTCGTCTCCCTCCTTCTCTTCTTCTTCTTCTTCATCGGCGTGGTCGAAAAAAAAGTAGTTGTCACTCGGCTCTCTCAAATTCTCCGAAAGAGAGGAAAGAAGAAAAAACAACTTCACGTCCTTCCCTTTTTCTCCATTTATGCCAAGGAGAATCACAGTTATACCAAATAAAATCTATATATCATGGCTTTAAAAAAAGGATACATAGGTATACAAGGGGGAAATAAATGTAGGATGGAGTCTTACAAAAAAAATACGACTAAAACTTTGCCATTTACACAAAGTCAGAAGAAAAAAAAGAGAGGAGAAAAAAAGGTGTGGGATTCACACTACGGAAAAAGTAACCGTGATTTCATACAAACTGAAATCAAATCTGTCACAACAAAGAGAAAAACAAGGCGAGAAGTAAGTAAAGAAAGAGGAGGGAGGGTGGGATGGGGTAGATAAGGGAATACTTTTCAGCACGGGATCAAATTTGTCCAACAAAAGAACTACCAAATGTCGGCGGGTCTTACCCCACCCGAGAACTATTTCTAAAAGCACCAATGTAGTAGGAATTACGAGCACTCACTACCGGTAAAACTATGAGCTAAATCTGCAAGTCAATGTCCATAACTTTGTGGGCCGGTCTTTCCCCCCCTCCCCTGCTCTCTCCTACCATCAACATGGGGAGAAAGCAAAGCGAGAAAAGTGGGAAGTGAAGATTCTCAACTAAAAGCAGCAGAAAGATCTCTAATAAACAAAAGAAAAACGAGAGTTCCAGAAAAAGACGTAACTATACATGAAAGGGATTAGGGGAAGATACAGGACGGGGCTGGTCAAAAAAGAGGGGAAAAGAAATTAAGTTAAACATAAGAAGACAAAATAAACTAAGTTCCAGAGAAAAAAAAAGATCCTCAATGAGGCATCTGCTCTTTGAAAAGTGCTTCTAAACCCATGTCCTGCCACGCATCCTTCTCCAATCCACTTTTTATAGCACATTCTACATGATGTTCCTCTCCTCGATTCACTTCATTATCTCTTCCACTATGCTACGACTAACTACGGCTTCTTTCACGGAATCCCTTCACTCTCTCTCTCTCTCTCTCTCTCTCCAGTTTTCTTTTCTTTTCGGTAGAACCTTAAAATTCATAACAACTTATTTTTTTTACTGCTCTTAGTACAACTCCTCCTCTCCGCAGGACTCGTGTCTGTGTGTAGTTGAAGGAAAACAGTCATAAAAATTTAACACACAAACTTGTCTATTATTATAATCATCACACATTTAAAAACAGGAACAGCTTTTGGTGAGCTTCTGTAAAAATACTCTGTATAGCACAAAAGGAGTACAAACACTGTACTTACCCTCCTTTCTCTTTCATGTCTTATCTCTCTCTCTCTCCGTCTCTCTTCCTCTGACTCTCCCCAAATAAAAAAAACTATGTTCCATAACAGCAATTACCGGCCATTTCAAGTCACGCTCCTTGACTACCCATTAGGAGAAGGTAGAAAAAAAGGGATGTATATACACATGTCTATAATCATTACCTAAAACTTTTAGTCCGTGAAAATATTATGCAAATTGAGCTCTCTTGTTGCGACAGTACAAGGAAAAACTTTTCTCTTTTCCGCTCATCACTATTTTCCCGACACACTCTTTTGTTGTTTACATATATGTATGTACACACGTGGGAGCACCACCTCCTATATACAACCAACGGCTTTGCCTTACATAAATACTTTCTCCAAACTTTTCCCTGCCTATCCCCCCCCTCCCCTCTGCTTCCATTCAAAGGCCGATAAGAATAAGAGTTATAAAATCACCCGACAAGGATTTTTAACTATATTCAAACAAGCACTTCCTCTGGATGTACCAAGCAACAGCGACAAATAAATGGGCAAATAAATGCTTAATAAACCTTCCAATTATGTTCAAGAATAAAAAATAAAAAATCACTTGGCAGGTTATATATTCAAAAAAGAAGCTAAAAGTGGGAGGATATGAAGACAGGCTGAGCTCCTTAACGACAGTTCTGTCTCATTTAGGAATAATCGTGAGGGGCCGAATTGTGACACTTCCAGGCACTAAATGTGCACGTTTCACTGGGAGAGTAAAAGGAAAAAAATATAAAAAAAGACGAAGACGAAGAAGAAGAAGTAAAGAACTCAAACGGATTTCCCCCGCTGAAATATGACTGCTCCACGGAGGTTACATTTTGACCTAACGCAGTGAAAAATGCACTTGCCGACGTTAGTTGAGTAAGAAGCATAATATACTTAGGGAAAATAGAACACATGCTACAAGAAAATGTTCATCAAGTCAGTCCTTAGACACACTAAAAAAAACAGGAGAAGATGAGAGTGAGAGGGTTAGTGGAGAGATAGAAAGAGAGAGAGAGAGAGAGAGAGAGAGAGAGAGGGGAGGCGAAAAGAAAGTGAGAGAGACACTCTTACAGGAGAAAATAACGCTCTCCGTGCATAAAAACGGGATGACGGAGATAAAACGGTTCACTGAGCACTAAACTTGTACTCTCTCACTTTCTCTAACTGATATATGTGCGTATACACAAGAAAATCCTCTTTTTCTCATCCTGAAAAAAAAATCCATTTACCACACTCTTTTCATTCATACTCTCCACCGGAGCATGTTGTTCTACTAGTATGTACACACTAGAGCTCCCAAAATAAACTAAAAAAATAACTTCCAGGCTCGGTATATATGTATATGAGGAGCACAACCTACACACTATAAACGCACATACACACACACAAAAACTCGGTAAAGAACTAAAAAAAAAACTTAGTTAGCACAAACACCCTTTTCACCTCTTTTTTTTAGTAGTAGTACACCTTCCACACCTCTTTCTCTCTCTCTGTCCCTCTTTCTCGCACTCCTTCTCTACAACATTCTTCGTCCACCGGCTTCACCTTGTGACTATGACTTTCTCTCTCTCTTCCTGTTCCAATCCAATACAACTTCCACTGCCACCACTGCCACCACCAATAATGCCACATAAAGCCTTCAAAACAAGACCGTTCGATCAATACACTTGAATTGATTCTCTACTTTCATTACATAATTTAATTTGAGTCAAACGTCCGTCCTTACACACAAATGGGCTCCATGCATACACCTATATTAAATGTAATTATGTATATACACACTTAGAAATAATACATATCAATGGTGCACTCCATCCAATCGACGTCCTTCTTCCAGCTGTCATTCCTTCATGTACAACTCCATACACCTATGTATATTATATCACATATGTAGGCACACCTCTTAAATTCTCTCATCCTCCCACCGAATTGGGACTTGTTACATTCCTTCCAAATCTATATCTATACGTACACTTTTTCTTCTACGTATGTGATGTCCGAGCATTGACGTGCCTGCATGCACAAGTAGCTGCGGATTCAGGGCTGCATCGAGGACCGACAGCACACGCAGTTTCTATTTTACCCTCCGTCATCCTGACCGGTCGGACGCAGTCGAAGGACGGCTTGAAAGGGCGGAGGAAGTGAGCGTGACAGATGAAAGAAGCAGGATGAGAAAGAAAGAAAGAATGAGAGAGAGAGAGAGAGAGAGAGACAGGAGCGGTATAAAACGTTAGGGGGGAAGTAGGAGAGGAAAACCAAACAAAGAATTAGGAGACACAAGGAATGAAAGCGGTAGAGAGAAAGGAAAAGAAAGTGAAAACATTAGTAAGAGATATGACGAGTAGTCGGAGCAAAAGAGAGAGAGAGAGAGAGAGCGAGCGAGAAATCAAGGGGAAAACTGCAAAATCAAAAGAAGAGAGCAGAAGAAGAGGACGGGCGGAAGGGGGAAAGATGACAGCAGAGAAAAGTGACCGAGGTACAGAGAGAAAGAGAAAAAAAGAGAACAAAGAGATAGTGACAGAGGAAGAGAGAGAAAGAGGAGTGCAAACTGAGAGAAAAAGAGAAAGTAGTAGAAAGAGTAGTGAGATAAATGACGAGAAGAAGACACTTTCTCTTTCCCCTTCCAAACATTACCAATATCAACACTCGTCCAGGTCTTTTAAGTGCTACTGTTGGGGGAAAGAGGGGGACGAGAGATACCCAGTACACATTTTTATTAGGTGCACCTCCGTAAACAAAATGCCACGGTGAGTGAAAGGGTCGGTGAACGTGGAAAGTAAACCCTCGGTAGACTTTTATCGGGTAATAAATACTCCTCACACAAGTTCAATACTCACATAGCTTCCTTTCCCTTCAATGCAGAAAGGAAGTATGTAGTGTCAGTTTCAAAGTTAGATGGACAGACAGGGACATGAAGAATGGAGTTGAAGGGGTAAGGGGGGGTGTAGGACAGGGAGGGAAAGAGTCAGTCAGTCACAAGACAAAAACAAAGAAGAGATGTGTGTGTGTGTACATATGTAAGTGCTGGTGCATGCAACTTTTTCCTCTCGGTGACGATTGAAGCCCACATGCACACACACACGGAGGAGAAAAACGTTAAAAATTAACTTTCCATGGACATGTCGAAGCCCTTGGGTGTGTGGGTAGTGGGTATACGTCGTCCGCATACAGCTAAATAATTTTAGACCCCTTCCAGCCCATACAACTCGCACAACCACTTCATTATGCAAATATCCGGTCACATGTGACTAATCCCTTACCGGCTTGTCCCTTCACCTCTCCTTTCTCTATCCTAAGGATATGTGTGGCCATTTCACACGGAAATTCTTTGCCCCCTTCCTCTCTCTCTCTCTCTCTCTCTGTATTTAGTGAACACTTATGTATATCTTAAGGGGGAGGGGAAAGAGTATTTTTTTGGAGTATCCCGGAGTATCTGTAGTACAAGGTTTGGAAACAAACAGAGTGTTGTCATGCAAAAAGTCTCTGAGTGGAGCATCTGTGGAGGATCCTATACATATGTGGGTGGGATATCTGCGTGCTAATCGGACAGTACTTGACGGGAGGTCTACAGGGACCACCAGAGAGCGTGTTTCCTTCCTCTCTCTCAAAAAAAGCTCATCTCACCTGAATGTGCACCACCTACCGCAATAGCTACTATGCAATATCAGTATACACGGAAAACCCGAAACTTCCTCCTGGCAAAAAAAAAATTTTGCTCTCATGGTTATATTCGTACACGAAAAAAGCCTTTTCTTTTCCGAACATGTACACTCCACACATTTCACGGGGCAAGTCACCGAGTAAAAGCTTTTCTACTCCTCACCACAATGTTTATAGCATGAGTGGTAAATTACTCCACGAGAGTGAGATGGATGGACCACAGCACTCACCATCCCTTCTTCTTTTCTCTGTGTTATTTATTTTTTTGCCTTTTTTTTTCGTCTGTGTGTGTGTGTGCATTTCTACTACTATGACCACCACTTTTCTCAGACCTTTGAGTGACTTTTCCATTCTTTCATTCTCTCTGTACATGGCATGTGCATGTACTTTATCCGTGGGGGTAGTAGTATAATAGTAAAGCCACCAAAAAACTCTTCTTTTTCTTTCCCTAACCCTCTGCTCTTGACAGAGTCACTATTCCTTACGCTCAAAGAGAGTCAATCCTAATAGAACAACTTACATTTGACTCCGTTAATAGTTTTATTTACTCAAAAACAGTCACATACACACACACGCAAAAGGAAAAAAGAATAAAACATATATATATATATATACCTGAAATAAATGACAGGAGAAGAAGGAATTGAGTGAGAGCCTCAGAAAAACTCAGCGTACTTTTTTTTTACCCACATGAAACTTACTTAATCTGTTTTTTACTCCCATAATCTCCTTACAACGTGCAGACAGTGCTGTCATCCATTACTAAAGTGTTGGACAATTTCCAGAATTTATAGACAAACAAACATTTCAATCTTCTTCCTTTTTACTCTTACGTAAAAAAAAAAGGAAGAAAGAGCAACTCTCAAGGCAAGGACCACAGGCATTCAATTCCTTTTTCACAGGGTAAAAGTGTGGTGTAAGCCGTGGGTTCCACCGTTTTACACATCTAAACACATGTATGTATATATGTATATGCATGCAAATATATGTATATCTTCATTTACGCTAAATGTTTTCTATTATGTCCATCAAGCTCAGAGTTTTTCTTCTCTCTGGTTAGTTCTTCCAGCTTTCCCTCTCTTTAATCACTCTCTCTCTCTCTCCTTCATTCTTTCGCATCTCCTTTGCAGTGGGATCACGAGAATGACACTAAAACAACAACGGAAGCTGATATGTGAGTATTTGTTATACTCACAATTATTTATACTGACTTGCCACAAGACTCATTCATGTACCTCGTCCTCTCTTCTTATTGTTAGTAACATTTTAAAGCAAATTTCCTGTAAACTTGTATTAAAAAAAGATGAGAATAAAGTTTTTTCTTCGACTCTCCCTGACGTTGATGATCCCATGTGGTTTGGTGATGGTCACTTTATTTTATTTTATTTATTTAGTGTTCAAAATTATCATCAACATCATGCTCACCCATAGCACAAAAGGCTTTATACAAAAAATATATTATCTTCTTTATACGCCATTCAACCAAGTCCACAACTTATCACTCTTTTGTAACCTACACCTATCTATCGGTCATATATGCCCTTACTTTTTCACCCAGGTTGTAGATGGTAGGTAAAAGAATAAAATAAAAAAAAGAGAAAATGTATATGACACAGTATATTGCTTGACCGGAGGGAATAGGGGGATGCATTACGTTGATTATGAATAATCGCAAATAATACGAAGAAATACACTCAGCATGTATCCACATATCTGTATATATCTATACATATGTGTATGTATACACGTAGACGTGATACGCACAAGTCACCCGCATGGCAAGCACGCAAAGGACGACATTCGTACGGGTACCCAAGTACTTCCAATGTTCCAATTATCTCCGTCTCCATTGCCAATAATGAGATGTCAGGTTTTCTTTTCTGTCTCTCTGTGTTCTATTTTTTTTCTTGTGTATACCCTTTGTTTTTGCTTATGCTAGTCATATTTTCTGCAAGAGCAGGATTTTTCTCCTATCCAAAAATACGTTAGGTAGAAAAGAGAAGGGGAAAAAAAAGAAAGAAAAAGATATACCTTTGGACTTTTGGGAGCGTCCTTGCCGTTGTAGTGCTGCGATGGTGTGTTCATCGCCATTACATTATGATGATTAAAAGGTGATCTTTGTTGGGGCGGGCCTGTGGGTATGGAGCTATCCACAGCTTCAATTACATGTTTACTCATTCCCATGTTCTCATCTCCGTAGCCTTTCTGCTGGTAACAAAAAAGAACAAGACACCAATTATTGTCATGAGAGCGGAAAAAAATACAATTCTGGAAGATATCCTCACTGGAACATAAAATACGTCTATCCCATTATATACCACCATTTGACACATGAATATATGAAAATTATGAACACTCGCCTATTTCTCCTTGTCCCAACATTTACAGATGCAGAGAAAAAAGTTACACACAAATGATTTTTTTTTAAACCTGAAATAACTAGCAGTTTAAGCAACTATAAGGCTACGTAGAGTCTATAGTGTACCGATAGGATGCTCCGAGAAACCAGAACTAATAGAAATGCTTAATGTGCTTCCATCCGTAATACAATCTGGGAATTTCAGATCCCCCCCTGGATAAAATATGTCCTCCCATTCACCGCAAATCGGATTCCAGGAGGAACAAAAGCACGAGGAATCCCGCTAGAGGCCAAAAGTCATTTGGTTTCATATTGCAACTAAATTCCAGTTCATAATGGAAATAAAAACTATGGATACAAATTAGAATTTAAAACACTTCCATCCCTTTCCCCATGTCACAGCATTATTCTCCATTATATCGATTATTATGCACACGGTGGACTTTGCACAGACATAATAAGCCGTGATATTTCTCCCTTCATTGTCTTCAGCCCGAACTATTAGATAACACGTCAAATAACTTTCACTGGCTCCCCCTAAGCAGTGTCTCCTACACAGGGAAAGGTGAACAAACAGTAGTCACATGAACAAAAGTCTCTCGCCTGCCACCTTGCGAACCTCCCGTGATCGATGTTTACTATGACTAACAACGCGGAAGGTAAATATAACCCCGGATAGAGGTGATACAAGTACAATATTAGGGACGCTGAAGCCATAGAAAAAATTACATCGATATTAGTCTCAACCAAATAAAACAATTTACTCGGCAACAGATGCAGAACCTTTTAATTTAAAATTACGTTGTGTAACTCAATGAGAGAAAGGTATTCTGGAACAAAGTACGTAAACGAGTATTGACGGGACAAAAGGAAAGGGAGTATAGAGCCACACACACACACACACACACACACACAAAAAAGGGAGTCAATTACTCTTGATTAATGTTTCGGATTGCGAAGCACGCTCCCAAAACACCTGTTACGGTTCGACAACAACAATGAGCACATTCCGACTCGCCTCAGTGACAGCCAAAGGGTTTTACCCGGGATCACACCCGGCACTTGTGGAAACTTACACCATTTTAACTCATCATTAACTCTCTCATCACCTTCACTCACACCCAGACAATTATTTACCTGGATTTATATCACATCCATATCCATACACTACATATTGTTATTGTCCAAAGTTTTAAGCTTCCCCCCTTGTTTACCATATGCACACAGGAACGTTGTCAGGACATGTTTTCAATTCTGTCGGGAGCTCACACTCGTTTTGGAGAAGAAGCTAAATACATTCCTATACCTAATTGGATTGTAATAATCGAACACAAATTCTCTATACACTACCACCGTTTCCTTTGTTGTTGCTCTCAACGAAGGCCTGGCATTAGTATTTATTTAATGTACGGGCTACCCGTTCCCAATCAGCGGGACTTGAAAGCCACATCACTTTCAATTTCTTTGAATCCGATTCACACCTTGGGTAAATGGGAAGGAATAATCCGGGGGTTCAACACCTCGTGAAAATAAAATTAAAATAATGATGGTGATACACGAAACCTTGTCAACTTTCTCCTGAATCTTCATTAAATCGCATCCAACAGTAGAAAAGAGTGAGGCAAGAACATACATATTATTTACAGCTGAAAGAAGCAGATCAGACAAAGGTCATTCGAGGAATGGCAAAGTCCAGTTGGTATCTCGGAAAAAGAGCGAGAGCGTTAAAATGAGATTCACTATATGTCCCCAGTATCTGCTTTCCAAGAAGAGAAAATTACACCCAAAACGCTATTTTCTCTGTTTCTGTCACATCAAACGTTTATCCACGATTTGTTCATGATCAGAACCTTTCCCACCGTTCGCTCACGTAAAAAAAAAAAAGACGTAATTTTTCTCTTCCTAGGAAAACACTTGAGGCATTGAAACCCGTTGCGAAACCTGATAATGACATTCATATTACATAAATCTGTATTTCTATGTACGTTTAGTGTATAGACATTACTGACATGGCTAAGGAACGTACATCATACATATGTGTCTTTGTATCTAGTATCTATATAAAATAAAAAAGATAGACATCAAAATAAAATCTCTAACTTGGATATTCCCGCGTGAAAAAAAAGGACTAAAAAACATCGGCGCTAAAATACTTTGGCAATTACCCTTGTCAGAAAAGTTTCAAGTAATTTGACAAGTACGTTACGATATTATACATTCCTTCCTCCCAAATACTTTTTTTTTCTACCCATAGCTGCAAAAACTAATATTAGCAACACTTTCCCCTATATTATCCAACGTACAAGATGCAAGTTTTATACTACACTTTATGTCCTCAAAAAAAATTTGTCACTTAATCCTTAAGTTTTTACCGCATACCCATAAATCCCAAGTTCCACTACTACTTACCAGCTATGTACATACATAACATAAATTCCACCGTAAACATATCATCGATCTCCCAATAAAATAAAATACAAGAGTAGGGGTTCAAGAAAAAGGTTCCCTCCCTTCCTCATATTTCTTTTCCGATCAATTCACTTGTACGCAGCTATAAACTTTTCAATTTTCAAACAGATTTCACACCTAACATATTCCATAAAGATCCCCTTTTTAAGCAAAAAAAAAACATTTTATCCTTCAGCTCCAACCTTCCCATTTCATCAGGTGTATAACACAACACCGTACATTACCTCCTTGTAAAATATACATGACAACATGTACAGTGAGTGTCATTCCACATAACGTACTAAACACCGAATTAGATACTTTGGAGCGGAAGGCAGGAGGAGATGAAGAAGATTTTTTTCACCCTCTCCGCTGTAACCTAATAACAGGTACAAGGACGTCTGGCAAGATGATACGATGGCCAAGAGAGAGCCTGAAGTATGCAATTGAAGGGTGTACGAAAAAGGTTTGCAAAATGTCAGGAGAGATAAAAGCGGGAAGGCGAAATAAGTGCTTAAAAGAGCGACGGAGGGAGAGAGTGAAAAAGAATGAGAGAGAGATAGAGAGAGAGAGCAAGAGAGAGAGAGAGAGCAGAGGTATAAGAGACAAGGACCGAGAAAGACCCCGAAGACCTACATTGAGGAAGAAATCCAGTCAACTTGAACACATCTGATATTTCTAGTACTACTTTACCACTTCTTCTTTCTTCCGCCTCCCACGTTTCTCCAATTTTTTTTTCACTCTCTACAGTCTCTACACACCGTCGGAGCCCAAAAATACATCTAACCTACAAGACTCCCTTTCCATTAATTTCCAAGTAAAAATGCAGGAAATACAAAACAACTACAAAATAAAACCTTTCACGAGCAACAATCGTTAGTTCACATACAAGACCAATTCCGCCCTCCAATTACTTCATTATTTTTAATGAGAGATTGTTAAAAGTTACTATAGAGAAGCATGCTGAGGAGGAATACAAAATTGGATCATTTCGATCGAGCCCTAATAAACAAAAAAAATACTCTCATCATTCCGCGTAAACGTAAATGATGAAGATAGTAGATAGTTCATTTTTGTATTTAGGGCTCGTTGGATATGGTTAAATTGTGTACTTCACCCTCGAGCTACACCCTTGAAATAGAGAGGAAGGAAGAATGGTTGAGGAAGTAAAATAAAATTAATCATCATACACATAAGCGTAGAAACTAAAATAAAAAAAATACTGTTACAACTACCACAATCACTTCCACACGTGTGTAGCATCAATTTTAACTCGTAATCACACACAAGAGACAACCTCCTTGTTTCTTTCCGCTATTTTCCTACTCTTATAGACGCACACATAAAAAAAATACTACGAAAAAGTCAGGATGATATTCACATGCAAATGTACCAAGAATTTATTTACTGACTGGGGCATCCCTTATTATTTAGGCACGTGTAGTATTACTAAACTACAACTACTACCACGAAAAAAAAACATTAAGATCCAAGTTTTGATTTCAAGGAGCGATAAAAAGTCTTTAGCGGAGGAAGAGCATGCAGGGCGTAATATGAGAGTCATGGGGGGAAAAGAATTAGGAAACGCGAAAAGAGTTTTTTTTAGGAGCGTGTGCGACATAAACAGGTAAAGGAATTTAATCTGTCCCCAAATAAACGTCTGCATATACCTATGCAAGTATGTACGACAACGTTTGCCAAAATCTAAAATGACACATAACTGAGTAGGTGGCTACAGAAAGAGATCGAGAGAAAGTTATACAACAGCCAATACATAAATATCTTTTAGGGAGTTGAGTCAACCCGCGAGGGAAAAAAATGATCCTTTTAACCCATCATTACTGGATTTTAACACTGATTGAATATGACTAAACAGCTAAAGACATTACGAATACCTTCCGGTACATTTTTTTTCGAGGAAAAAAGAAACAAGCAAGTTCCCAAACCAATACAAGCAGTTAGACAAGACAAGAAACTATAGTGGCCCGAGACACATGGAATTGGACATCACAGTAGGGAATGCTGAGGAGGAGAACATAAACAACAATCTACAACAACAACAACTTACGTTCCGTCCATGAACTACACAATTAGGATTGATATGGTGAGGATGTTGGGAGGTCGTTCCAGCACAGACGGAGGAGCAACCGGCTGAGGCTTGACCCACGGCTCCACTCCCCACCGATCCCCTCTCTCCATCCTCCTCACTGACAATCACCAAATTACTTAAACTATCGCAAATACAATTGCCCACTTGATCCTGATGTTGCTTCAACAACTGCAAGTGCTGTTCCTGCTCTTCCCTGTGACGCTTTCGACGTTTCTGTCGCACTTTATTCGGTACACTGTTCACATACGACGAGAACCTTTGACTCGAATGTCGGACGATGGACACCCAATCAATCATTGTCACCCAAAACTTCTCCCCTCCCAAAAAAATACTTCTATCACTCTTCCTTCCTCCTCGTTTAATTTGATCCCCAGCAGGGGCACGTCTTTATCTTGTTTTATTTGTAGATGTAATCATTTATCTATACACGCACCATGATGACGATGTGATACACAGAACACATACGCTTCTTTCACTTTTCTGTATACATCCTATGGAACTCCAATCTCAGTCTTTTAGCAAAGAATCTCGTTAAGAAACTAAAATCTTTAATTATTCAAACAATTAATTTAAAAAATCCAAATATTAAAAAAAACTGGTTCTAGGCGAAATTTTTGATAATGATACGACAATTTATAACTTATCTCCAAAGTATCGTTTTTATTGGAAGGGTAAAAAAAGGGTTATTTATTTGCTCATTCGCTAGCAAAGGAAAGTTAATTATTGTGCCAGTAATTGCTCATGCACTTTATCCAAATAACAGATAACGGCTGTCCCAATACATTTAGTTTTCAAAATCATTTTATTTTCTGAAAATTAAGGCACTGATTTGGATCAACACTGTGCTTTATTTTTGGGATTTATTTACCTATACGGTTTATAAATTATATATGTACATATATAGGCATATACACAAATATACACAGAATTTGTCAATGCCTTCTGAATAAGATGCTGGACAAATTCCACAAACACGCCCACGTTTGTGGAGCCAAAACTTCCTGAACAAATCGAAAAATCAACCCGATTTTGAGCTTCCGCCGGGATATTTCACCACATTACCGGACTAATTACCGTTCCCTTGAGGATTTATTCCAACACCAGAAGAATCAACAGTAAGGACGCGGAACAATAACCAAGTAATAATCCCATGCTTCCTTATTTTCCTGTACACATGCTGACTTTTACACATGTGCAAAGGCTGTCAATATCAACATAAGAAATATTTAGCAATGACAATTTCACAAAGCATATAAAAACTTCCGTGTAAATCCCGTCGTCTGCTGAGAAAAATTTTTTTTCGCACCATTCGACGCTTTTCACACCAAATTTCAGAGTACACTGCCTCTTTATACATGAAGCACTCAAGTGCAACACATTGAGCCGTGAATGGCAAAAGTCGTTTAAATGCACAGACTTTTGATATACTTTCCTTCTCTAGTGAACCAACGAAAGAAAGCACACTTGAAAGTCTCTTTTTAACTTTTTTTCAAAGTGAATGCTTGAGAACGGCGTTGTGTGAGGAAAACAAATATTTCGCGAGTCCTTCCTCACTCACTCTCTCCCGACCATTTACTACGGATTGAATGTACAAATTCCCTTCCACTACAAAGAGAGTGTTACTACCATTACGTTTAACTCCTGTTTTTTTTCAACACACTGAGATTCACAATCCTGAAAATTATATGCAAAGCGGGTGAAGGAGTTAGGAGAGAGAGAGACAGAGAAAGAAAGAGACAGAGGGAAAGAGAGAAAAAAGAAAAGAGGGGAAAAAGGTGTATTTTTAGCTCTTGTGACGACGACGATGATGATCGAGTTCGCAAAGCAGTAAAAACCCTCATGCTCACCATTACCACCGCCATCATCGTCATCGCCATCATCATCATTATCTTACAGCAGCATCTTCGGTATACTTTAACTTATAGCTTCCCTCCTTTTCCCCACTATCCGCCAACATCCCAAATTCTCTTCCCGCGACAACATATCATGTATGTATATGCATATGAAGAGATAAAACTTACACCTTGAGGCATCCGGACATTGTACATTACCTATAGGTATACATGTATATGGATGTATGCATGCATATATACACCTATTTACCTATGATAATATCATGATTATTTATCTTATTCCATGCATGCGTGCACCGTCACAAAAAAAAAAGTGCCAGGAAGGAGGGATATACCATTACATATTGTGCATTAACAAAACGGGAGGTTAGCTCCAAGTAACCTCTCCCGACTTATCCAAACATATCCCGGACAAAGTCACAGGGAAATGCGTACGAGAATATAATTAAAAGTCTCAACTAAGATATATGCTTTTACCCTAATATCATATCTATGTCGTCGGTGCAAAATCAAATTTGACCATCTAAATTTTTTTCTCAACGCAAACGTGCTCATGTTTTCCCATTGGAAATGATTACCTTGTGCATTAATGCAACATGGAGATGATATCTCTGTGAATTGGCGCTCGGTGGAGATGATCACATTTGATTCTTCCACCGAGAAAAGTGCACTAAGTACATAGGACAGATAGTATACCGGGGACATTCACGCTTCACCGAAACACTGCATCACTTGTTTAATTTATGGACGTAGTCAAGTGTCACCCTTACCGGGAGATTCATTCACCTCACACCACATTTTAGACCTTTCTTTAGGATCACTCTATTAGATCATGCGCTAGACCAGATTTGTAACTGGGAGGGGTGGTCTATTATTATGATACTTAATTAGATAGAAGGTGAGAAGCATCTTGGTAGATTTTTCGTATTCCTATTTTATACACGAGGAAATACCGTTGGAAATAAGATTTTTTTTAGTACGAAGCATCCATTGTCAGGTCAAGGCCTGACAATGGATGAGCCTCAAAAGTGACAAATCTTGTGCCAAGACCAAAGAGGGTTCTTCCATGTGCCAGCACATCACAGATCATACATCATACATCGTTCACTTCTGTGAGTTCCAGCTACATGCAGGTGGAAGGTCATTAGTGAAAGACTTCACTATTTTTACTCCATACAAATTGCCAAAGTCTGAGTCAGAATCTCTCGTACCTTATCTCTCACTTTAAAAAAAATGTCAAGAAAAACAAGTCACTTTTAACAAAATTCATGGAGGAAGTTGTATTTTAGTTCGAATTTCATCTTATTCCTCCAAACTATGTCATTAGACCGTCATTAGATCGAAGACTTTAAGCTAAAGAAATTAAGGACAACAAACTAGACTAGAATATCTTAATTTATTATACTTCCACACATGTATATATATGACGGATTTACTCTTTCCTTCCAACGTTTTTACTCCAGTTAGGGAAAAAATGAGGTTTTCCTCTACCTTTCCTGGGGTAAAACTACCTTTCATTTTTCCTCCGTAAAAGTTTCGCAAACACAATTTCCCGCAAATACACCGATTTTTTCCCCAAATATCCCCCCTTCAGGTTGGCAGAAAAAATAAACATCTCTATGGCTCTTATGAGTTACCAGCTCACACGAAGAGGATGTGGGGATAATGTGGAGGATTTCCCTATGTGTGTACATTAGGTATACATATAAAATATGTGCAGTGCATGTACCCACAAAGATATATCGGAGCGCATGCAGGAAGAATAATAAATAAAAACCGTGGGAAAAGAAATCAGCAAGACTCATCTCTCTCTCTCTCCCCTCCCAAAAAACTTTACAACATTGCCAATCATTCCACTCGGTTCCGTTGGAATTACTTTCACAAGGAAAGGAAATGGTAGGGTCGAGAGATGCTGGAACAACTTTAATGATACCCCCTTTCACCCATTCCGAAGAGAAACAAGTTAAGGCTGGGAAAGTGATGATGGTGAAGCAGATTTTTTTCTATCCTTTTTTTTCCACTCCTCTGCACTCACGCTCTCTTTTCTACATGGAAGACATTCACACACATATGTATATAAATATAGGCTCTCACTCCGGCGAAACCAAACAGAGTTGAAATATCCGGAGCAAAGGGCTTTATAGCGCACGTTAGACAAACATAATGACCCATCTGAACTTGAGCCAACAATATAAAAACTATACCACTATATACTATCTGTACAATCCTCCTCTTCCCATCCTGATCATCTTCCGTTTAAATAATTGTGACTTGTATCAATTTTATTATCATTCTCCGTGCTTAAAGACAGTTATAGGGAGGTCGGATTGCCCTTTTAAATTCAACCATGTATACACAAACGTAATAGATCATTAGAGGGAGAAAGAGAGCGAGAGCACATATAACTATTTTCTGCGTCAGTCATTATTATATACTTTTTCGTCCTTTTCCATAAGAGAAAACTCTATCATGTAAGGGAGGCTCTTGTCGGCAGACTTCCTGGAACAGGCAAGTTGTGACTCCATCATTATGTACTCGAATTAATTTTTTACATAAGCATACAATCATAATCATAGGACGATGCAAATTAAAAATCATAATTAACGCTCATAACAGCAATCCCATAACTCTCCTCATTTTTCAAAAACAGATGAATTGCGGATGAAATTCCAACCCCAAAATACCTTGAACTTTCTAGCGTTATCTAAACAATATCTTTCTAAAGTGTAAAAAATATCTAGAAAAAAGGAACAACTTGATGAAATCTATAATAAAATGTAAGCATCAAGAAAGTTCTGGGGGTACATTATGAAAGAAAGCATTCCCGTAATGCAAAAAATAAAATAATTGAAGTCTCTTCATACAAAAATCCTTTTTCCCGACATGAACCACACAGATTCATGAGCACACCGAATTCTTTGTATCTGTGAAAGACACACACACAGCTTGGAAAGAGTAGACAACAAAGACAACATTCATCATCAGTTACCACTTGAGCTATTAAATTTTCTAAATCACTGGCCACTAACCCCAGTTAATTTCCTGCAATGATGAGTTGTCATCAGGTTCTGCCAGATGCTTCCCACGAGAAACTCAACCCCAACTAGATTTTATTCCAAGATGTATTAGTAGTAAAACTCTCATGAAGTGCCTTCTTAATTCTCTCCACTCCATTATGGAAATTAAACCTTTGCTCGACCTTTGCAAAAAAAAAAAAAAACCAAGGTGTGTATAATAGAAATACATAATAAGAAAATGGGACAATATGAAGCCTACAGTTTAGTTTCACCAGCTGACAAAACCCTTCGTAGCTCCTCCACGTGGATGCTCTTCCTCTATCGCAAAAATAGTAATGCGGAACAAGCATTGACTAAAGTATCTATAGAAATGATAATAATTATATGGAACAATATACAAATTGTGCGACCTACATGAACCCCAAGATGCATGCATCAGGACGACTTCCAAGATATATAGCTAGTGTTAGAGAAAACGAGTGAGCAAAAGAGAGAGCTAAGTAAGATTGAAAGTAAAATGTGTTGTCATTATGATCAAATGAGTACGAATATTTGTGTCTCCCTCCTTTGAAAAAAAAAACGAATAGCAAGATCGACTGCCCTTTCAATGCTTCTAAATGAAAAATCACACTCCACGTAAAGAGTACGTCTAAAATTGTACATGGACATCCCCCCGTAAGAATGAACCCACCAAACCTACAAAAAGTTGGTGCGTATAGGGAGTCAACTTTTTCCTTTTAGTCAACAAATGAGGGAATCAGAGCCAAAACAATGCAGATTATCATACACAGGTTTATCAGTAAATAAAGCCGTTCCTCCTCCTACTTCCTCCATCCTTCACACTACCCCTACTGAAAACTCCCAAAACCAAAATTTTGGGAGTTCAAACATATTACGTAATTAACGAGCTCAAACCCTTATCTCTTATCCCCTCCCTTTCAAAGTGCTCTCTCTCTCTCTACACTATTCTTCTTCATCATCATCTCTTTCTACGTTTCTACCTCCTCCCGTATAGAATACTATAGGAATAGGAATACATATACTTGCATGAAAACAACCCCCCAAAAAAACGAGACGAAGCACACAGTCCTACTTTCATTTACAAATGTGACCCTGTTCAGTCTGGAAGCTGGCAGGTTTGTATATAGGAGTATGTATCGAGTACCAGCAACAAGCACTGCATATGTGGACAGGCGGCATACACACATATGTATATACAAACACGCCAAACGCAAGTATGTTCCCAAAAGATACAGTAATAAATCCACTAGGAAAATATTTCACACAAAGCTCATCTTCCTCTTTGGATGAAAGAGAAAGGGAAAATGAGAGAGAGAGAGAAGGGGGAAATCAGAGAGAAGTGCAGAAAAAGCTTGGAGTGCCGCTCATTCTTTCTCCAGTCGAATAGTAGTAGTAGTAGTAGTAGTAGCAGTGGTAGTTACGACTCTTGTCCCTGGATAATATAAAAGGTTTCTCCATGATATAACAAAGACAGAAGAGAGTACAAAGAAGGATGTTCAACAATTAAACCAACTATCATCACCACGAATACTCACTCCCACCGCCTTTCTTCCTTGCCAAAACAAATGCTGAAAACGGTGTTCACCTATACTAGACGGGACTATGCATGTACATATGTAATGTATGCCTTGTAACATAAATACATAAGCACTTGCCGGTACACTAAAAGCTTCATTTCTTCTTGGCGAGGATCACATACACACCGAGCATGTAAATAGATGAAGGAAGAACATCAAATAAAGTCTCCGGCCCTCCCCCCACCCACCCAAAAAAAAAAAAACTTCTCTTTTATATACTTTGGGCTGGAAATAGTGACTCACCTTACCTCTTGTTAATTGCCAAGCAGTCTACCAAATCCTGATTTTCGCAGCGGAAATACTCCCTCCGCTTTTGTTTTTTAATCTGCCTCAGCATTTATTTTTCCATATCTCTCTCCCTCAAAAAATAATTTCTCGCTCGCTTTCTCCGGACATATCTATCCTTTCCTCCTCCTCTCTCTTCCCATCATCTCCCGTGGTTCACAAATGCCTCCTCCATAATCCACTTTGCTCTGTACCTGATTAATACAAACTATTACCTGATTGATACAAATTCCTTCCATTTTTTCATGAGCGCACTTTTTTAAAAAAATTCAAGCCATAGCTGACATTTCTAATGGTTTTTTTCTGAAAATTTCTGAAAATACTGGAGGACACATGCGAGTAGAGAATTCTGCAAATTTGTACTACATGCAACCCATATGCTTACATGTGAAAGTAGTTTACAAAAAAAACCACCTCAATCAGGACATTTGCTGGCAGAAACCATCCCTTTAAGTAGATCCCACTCCAAAATGTTCACTCGTATACAGACCAATAAAAGTAGTAGATGTCATTAAGATCCCAAATTGTGTCCATGGAGGTGTATATCGAAGGTTAATACCGGGGGTCAGTCGAATTCTGGGAACGGTCATGGAATACTAACTATAGTTTACCCGCCCAAACTCCCTCATACCAGTTAAAAGCTAGTTACCAACAACTATTTGTAGTAGTAGTTAAAGTTTATTTGACGAGAGGATACGACAGGATAAAACCCCTGGGTTCTACTTTCCCATAAGTAATCTCCGTGGTTGCGACTCCTAAAGTCACACTTTCCTTCCTCTTTCCCTCGTTTTCACCCCTTTCCCTCCCATTAGTGCAGAGATGTAGATAGCCAGTACCTACATAATTTTTTTTCTTAACTACTAGTGTATCAACTTTGTACATAACGTGAAATGATCCCGTTCAACAAAATATTTATCCCCTTCTCCCCCTCCTACGGCCAAAGTTCATTCTCGTAAAAAAGTGTAGAGGGAGAAAGTATATATGTATATGCATATATAGAAGAAACAAATTCTTCTCTTACTGTTATTGCGTGCGTATAAATAATACAGACACTACGTATGTCCTTTCAAGCTTCTTGTGGCAGTGAAAGGAAGAAAGAAGACGAAGGAGACAGGGCTGAAAAAATTTTGTATTTATACGGAGCAGTTACTTACAAAAGCTGACCCATAGCCAAAAACTATTTTCTGAAACCCTTCCCTCTTCCTCTTATTCTTCGTTTTTTCTCTTCTAGCTATATATTTTGAGGGGGAGGGAGTACAAAAAGCTTCATTCTCCCTGTGGACCTTCAGGACGGAGGAACTACAGAGTCATGGACTCCTCTTTGTTTTTTTTATTCTATTCCTAACTTATATTTCTTATAACAATTACCCTCTTCCCTTCAAATACCTACATAAGTACAATCTCCTTTAGTACTCCAGGGCTGTCCCGTTTGAAATAAATAAAGAAATATTGTGTCCATGATTAAAACTACTGAATCAGAAATTTTCTTCGAATAAATCTCCAGGCAAAAAAAAAAAAAACGAAAGAAAAAGAAAAACACATAATACATATGTAATATATACGTATATATTTCCAAAACCATCCCCACAAGCACAAATGTCCATGCGGTAGGACACGATCTGAAGATAAATATGTACATTGTTTCCATTTTTTTCAAGTTTCCCCTATTCATATCCGTTAGTTCTTTTTTTGCGGTCTTTTTTTTCTCATTCACTCATACGTATGTAATTACACTCGCACTTTTATGGTAAAAAAACGGGAACGTCAAGAAAACATTAATGCGCATACTACACATACTTAATGTATACATGTACAATGCAAGTACTGAGGCCAACTTAAACAATACATATAGAATAAATTTATACGCATATATGTATAACAATAACAGGGACTTTTACCGACCTATCTATGCTATAGAAAAGTTAGGTTGGTCCCAGTGTACTTGAACATAAAATAATAATAATGCAGGAGCCATTTTACATTTACTACCAGCTTTCGTTGGGGCTAACAGGAGCCAAAAGGACGAATACCAATATAAATGTGACGTATACATGCGTACGTATATATATCTATGCCACAAAAAAACCGTTCCGTTCACATGGGTAGACAATGAACCCTACCATATAATATATATAATTCTGCCGCCATAGTGCTCCTTTTGTGCACATTTACCTCGTACAATCAAGAATCAAAAAATTTTTTGGCAAACCTTCATTACTTGTTCAAATCCACAATAGAGGGACCAAAAGAGAGAAAGAGGGAGAGAGAGAGAGAGAGAGAGAGAGAGTGAAAGAGGAGAAAACAAACGACATAGGACACATTGCACATAAAATTATATGCAATATGATCACCACACATTTTCCTGGTACCACCAAAGCAACCTCCGAATCCTCGACCGTACATACTCCTCCGATTTAAAAAAGAAAAAAAAACTCAACCTCAGATGCGAGCAGCTCCCATCCACATGCCTTTTAGTTATGCAGAAAGAGAGACAGAGTGAGAGAGAGAGAGAGAGAGAGAGAGAGAGAGAGGGAAGGAGAGGAAATTTCAACATTATATACTCTCTCATACAACCTTACATAAGTATTGAAATACACATTATATTAGCCTCATAACTATACCATAAGCACACCATAACTATCACTCTTCCTTTTCCCTCTCCTCCTCCTCTTCTTCAAAAAATCTTGTCTTAAAATAACAAACAACTGCATGCTAACTCACTGTTTATTCTCCTCATGTGCATCGTCATATCCCTAGAATCTATAAGTACCATATTAAAGCTCTATAAATGTGGACGAGCAGAATACACTCTCTTACCTCGACGGCTGTAGAACTTACATAACTTTCTGAGCGATGAGAGAAAGATACAAGGGAAGGGAATGAAAGAAAGGAGACGACAACGTGAGATTCAAGACCAAAAATCTACTCTAATAATAAACTTCTTTTTTTCCGCCATCACAGACAAAGATCTTCTCCTTTACCTTACGTACAATAATTATATTACACCACCAACTCCCACACTTACACCACCGCCATCATATGTAAAACCCATGAAAGTGAGTGATAAGACCGTTTTGATTTTTGTAACTTTTTGTCTCTCTCTATCTCTTCTCATTATGTATGTATTTATGGCAGTCAGGGAAACCCAAAGCATATACATTACATATTAAAGTGGATCATGCTCAAAAGTTGAGGGAAAAGTCATCCATATAGGTATGCTATGGAATTGTCACTGAAACTATACGCTTAATGATCCCGCTATTCCTCCGAACTAATATAATATTACTGATGTAACATCGTAAATTCCACAGCTCTATTAGTATTATTACTTTTGTCTTCCTCTCTGTGGCTAAACGTCTTCTCCATTATAAATCTTGTCCCCGTGTTATCCATCTCCTTGTCGGCATCGTAGTATGCAAAAAAAAAAAAAAAACCTGGTCCATCCTCTTCCAGATTTGCTGTGTGTAAAAGCTTTCCACGTTATATGCATAACTGGCACATGAATAAAAACACATTGGGAGGACGAAGAAGACGGAGGGGAAAGCACTGCGGAAAATCTAAAAGGATGGCAGAGCAAGGAGTGAGAGGGCGCGAGAAATTGAAACGGAAAAATTCCTACATAATTTATCCCTCTATATATATATGTATATGATGGCTTTCTAGAGAAATTACTTCATAAGATTTTGGTTCCTCTATTAAAACGACTTTCCTTAAAGCTGAGAAGAGAGTGCGAGAGACAGAGTATCGATAGAGAGCTCACCAACCCAGATAATAATTCCCCCTCCCCCACATTATGCTCCATCAAAAAGAAACTCCTCTTCTTCTTTTTTCACCCCCCAGCCTACCAAAAACCACCGTATGAGATGGAATTCGTGTGTATAATAATAAAGTGTGTGTATGTGTCTGTGTGCCAGTAAAAGAGCCGGGACACTATGTAAATTTTAGGGAGCGATTTATGTAAAAAAAAAAAAAAAAAAATTACTTATAACCCCTTCCACTTGTGTGACTTGTGTAGTCTACTGCCACCATCGCCGCCAGTGTCAAAATCCGGCGCAATCCTCTGAAAGTTAAGTATAGCATGCATGCAAGACGACTATCATTCCACACTCTAGTTACGATCTCAATATTATATCTGTATACGTATCTCTCCCTCTCTATGGCTTCCTCTTCTTAAATGATGCACGTGGGGAGTCCAAAAAAAAAAAAAAAATTGATGCAGACCTAACACTGATAGGAACTGCCCCAAGAAGCAAATAAAACTGTAAAAAAAACTATATAGAACGCTGGATTTAACAATGCTTGAATTCATTACATAATATAATGATCTTTGCATATCATTATCTCGAGATTAGTATGTACCATCAGCTCAAGTACGTACATCCTCTCCTTGCCCTCTATCAAGTATAACGTAACATATGCATATACCAAAAAGGATGATGTCAATTCCAGGTGATCAATGGGAGGGCCCCAATCCTCCGTACCAAATCACTTCAATTATCTCGAGGGTAGTGGGTGAGAGAAAGGAAGGGAGCAAGTGAGAGAGAGAGAGAAAGAGAAAGAGAAAGGGCAGGATGCAATAAACCATTAGTTTCACAAAGGCATCATTATAATATGGAGATTTCAAAGGGTACGACATCAGGAGCTTTTTGTCTGTGAAGTCGCGGCTGGTGTTGCAAACGTTTGAAATCTCTGAAAATTCCTTTACTACAACCCTACAAAATACTCTCTCCTCTTTCTCTCGGCATCCCTGTCGTACTATATCACAATCTCCTCTCCTTCTTCCCCTCAATCTCACCCATATATGTATATACACATACATACATGAATTACATTACATATGTATGTAGACGCGGCGCTTGGAGCAAATGGCCTCCCACGCAGTGTCAACTTATTATGCCTAATACAATTACACGCAAACATATTGCATTACTATAAATCTTCCACATGAGCCATCACACAGTAAAACACATTCAACTAATCTAATTACGACACAAATAGGATTTTACCACCATGATACTCTCATCCCTATACTTACGGAATATTTTGGTATACCTTCACTTTCATCTCGTTCCCGTGTATTTTTTTTTCTCATTTTACTCCGACTAATAAATGTGAAAGTTGCCAAATAAAAATTATGAGTAATCATCGTTTATGATATAAATAAAAAAAAATGACTTTCGCGGGTTACATAAACATAAAAACATGCCAGATAGGAACCCAGATCCGGTTCTATGAAGGAAATACCATTACGTCATAAGATCAATAAGCACTCATCCTAACGGTATATATATAATGTACATATAGTATATATATATACATATATAAGTATACCTATACCTATACATATATATACACACACCGGAATTTATTTATTTGTATGCATCCAGCTTCCCTCCACTTTGATGTTGAAATACAGCCTTGATATCCTGTATAAAAAGCTATAGTTCTCCTCTGAATTCCCCGCACAAAAAAACACAAGAAAAAACGTATAAATACTACAAAAAAATGGTTTTTATATTCCTCATCATAATATTATTATTGTTATTATTACTCTCGTGTTTTGTATTTCCCAGCGCTAGTAACGAGTCTCAGACAATTGCTTTTCTACGTCTCCACGCGCAATTCCGAGCAACACATAGACTAGTAGTAAAATAATAGCCCATGAGTTTTACAGCATTCGTCTTTTTACACCAGAAGGAAGAAATTAAAATAAAATCTTATTTTACATTTTATTTATAACTTCCACCAAACATGACGGCCCCGGAAAGCTCTGACACTAAAGTTTCTGGTATAATAACACATACAAGCTAGAGGGGAAAAAAACAAGATTTGGGTATTTGGGCCTTAAAACAGTAGAAAGCCCTTCTCCACTAGAACATTTTGCTACTCCACATTTATAGCCATCCACAATCCGAATCCCATTAAATGGTTCAGACATGTTTACGAAGGAAAATTATATCCAACGCATCTGCACGAAATTTAAATCCGTCCATAAACTCTATTACAGGAGGGGGGAAGGGATGGAGAGGAGAAACAGAATGGAAACAGTGCCTCGAAAGGATTTTCTCACATTTCTCCATCTCCCATAATTCTCCACCTACCCTATTAGCCTTAGTAGCCGTAAAATGTCCCGTAAATACAATAAGGGATACACGTAAGAGAAAAGACATTGGATGTGAATCTTTTAAAACCAACAAAAACATTTGGCATCTGCAGCGGTAGTATCAAAGTAGGCAAAGCTAACGACAAAAAAAAAAGCTTACAAAAAATAAAAACACAAGAATATACAGCAATCAAGGGCAAGGACTTTGTTAGAGGCTATGGATTTTGCCGAAAGAGATTCTGATCTGAAGCTCTCAACCAAATTTAAGATTTGTTTGTGCAAACAATTCGGAGAAAAATAAACGTTCCGCTTTGATACATTGTGCTAGTTCAATATTTTATAGCTTCCTTCTTTACTCTGAGAATGTTTAAGTTTAAAACAAAACAAAAAACTTCACAATACCCTGGTGAAAAAATGTGGAAGAGCCACAATTAACTAATTATAGATTCTTTTAAATCTCGTCAGCACTAGGTCAATGTTTTGAAATACTTGCGAAAAAAAAGGTATTACGACGGAATGAAACTACAACTAGGAGGAAAGTCCAATAAATTTCCTTTGGATTTCCACACCGACAAGTTGCTCTACCCAACTGAACGAATGAGACAGGATGCAATGTGTCTGTGACTGGGCTTTTCTCCCTCCTCCATGACGTCCTGGTTTCATACACTTGTGGAGTAAATACAAACAGAGACATAGCACTAAAAAAATTCTTCAAACAATTGATAAAGCTAGAAACAGGCAGAATACACAATAGCAAGAATTATTTTCCGCACTCTGTCTTACAATGGGATAAAAACTTGCACATCTCACATTTTCCTTAACGAAAAACTTCCAATTATTTCTTTTTTTTTTCAGGCAAATTCATGCAAATTCTCGAAATTGTAAAAAAAAGGAGCAAATACTACTCATGAAAGTATGTATGTGGTATGCATTATGCAAGTATGTGCGTTCATGTAGTCACATTCTCAAATGCTTTACGTCGAGAGGCATGAGTAAATCACTTCCCGAATGACATATCGTTACATGTCGCAGAAACAAACTATGTTAATTTTTTTTTAGTCGTCTTTCCTTTCCTTCCCTCCCGCTCTTCCTCCTCATTCATTCTTATTTCTTCTTTCCCCTCCCCATCAGCTTTAACCTTTTCCCCTGAATACCTTTTGTATTCTTAACACACTCTTTAGGACTCTGGCATGTTGCTTGGTGTTCACGAGCAAAAATAATACAAATGAGAAATGGAACACGAGCTCTACTTTTCATCTCAACTCTCTTTCCCTCTCTCTCTCTTTCTCGCAACTCTTGACTTGTCTTAACTTAAACACATTTTTACTTTCAGGATGGGAGGCTCCCTCATTTTTTTTAAAAAAAACTTTGAGCATATGTATTTACAGTCACTTGCTTTTTGGCAATTCTAAACACATTCGTTTCCACAAGGGAGGAAGTCGGGGAGAGAACAGTGCAAAAAGAGACAAATACAAACACAAACTCCTGTCTCTGACATTGGCAAGTATAGAATATAGAGAAAAGGTGACAATCTGACATGTATGTGACACAAGTTCTCTTCATGTACACATTTTTTTTTCGCTTTGGTTTTCTTCCAACATTTCTCCTTACATTATTTTTTATGTATTTCTGTTCCTGTATACATTGAAGTCTTTCTTTCATCCTTTTGCCCCCTTTCCCCTCCCAATGAGTATGTCCCAGCTTAAAAGACACACAATACTCATATACTTTCGACCACCAACATTGCAGTACATACGTACATGTACAGTGTTATGAGTCGACGTGCAAGGGTACTTTCCTCATACAAGGCTCCTTTATTACATCTTGGGAGAAAATACTCGCAAACTCAAGTTTTAACATAAGTTGTATGTGAATACGTGTATGAAAACTTACTTTACTTCCTGCACCTTTTCACAATGCCACTTTCAAGGGAACATTAGGAGGGACACATCTAAGGACAACATAGTGTCAACAAGAACTAGACAAAAAAAAGTCTCTAAAGGGAATCACGCAAAATATCTACAAATTTTACCCAATACTCTTCTTTTGACATTCTCGTTTTTTTCTTTACTCGTGTCCCTTGACTGTCCTATAGCTCTAAAGAAAAAAGTAATAACTATACAGCAACTATTTTTCTCCCTGTCTCTTAGGATATTTTTATTTTTTACTCAAAAAAATTCACGTATGATGGTCCTTGTATGCATCTGTACACAAATAACTTTTCTTTTAAAAACGTACAGTAATTCTGTAATCGGAGAAAGCTAGATCACAATCTAAAAAGGTTCTAAAAAAGTAAGGAAACTCAATGTTAACGCGACAGAATAGAGACGAAGAAACTGGGTTAAGTCTTAACAATTTAATGGGATTTTATTTTCAATAACATCCTGAGCTACACCGTCAGGTGTTGACTTGAACCTGGGAGTGAAAGTGGGAGAAAGAAAATTTCTATTAGCTAAAAGCCCCTATAAATTTACTAATTTTTTCGTTCGTTAATTAATTACTATTATTATTTCTTAGCCCATCGATAAGAACGACTCCATACATTTCCAACGTCCTCCATATATTCCGTAAAAGAACGCCTTAAAAAGAAGTATTTATCTCCATGGGACGTACATACATATATAGTTGCTCCGGAAACATTACGGTCACAAAAGGAGGAGAAAATGTCCTGACACGTATTAATTTTGATTAAACTAAACTCGTTAGACTCTATAGAATGAGACCAGAAGGTAAACCGCAGTATAAGATTACAGTTAATTACGTGTTTCCAGCAAAAAAAATTATCCACGCAAAGCAATCCATGCCATTCAACCCCATAAAACCCCACCATGTCGTGGAGACGAAGAAGAAATCCCTTTCATACACGCTAAAAAGAAGAAAGGACACCAACTGCCGAGGATGCTCTCATTCGTTATTGTCTTCCCTTGTATTTTTCTCTCCCTCCCCCTTCTCTCCCCTTGTCTCTCTGGCATATGTCGTAAGCCTCTTCACAGGAAGGGAAAAGCAAGTGAAAACAACTCACCTAAAGAACACGATGTGGAAGCAAAGTCAAGGTTCTCGAAAGTGCCTCATGTAGTGCAATTATATGTGGATATGTTACATATAGCACACACCAACGGGGAAGAAGAAGGAGAGAGAGAAAAACTCATGCCAAGCGAACACCGTTGTCTGACGACGAGCAGCCGACGATGGCTTAAGAAGATGACACGAGAGGAGAAGAAGAAAAGAGATCATTGAATCTGAATATCTCTTCAAAGTCTCTGGGTTTTGTCTCTCCTTTCCCCACGCTCCACGTTCACCTCCCTGTCAACCGCATTTACTTCCCTAAAAAAAGCCACGGGATCTCCCCGCATTACGGAGGTGATACCTCCTTGTCTATCTCCCTTCTCTAAACCACATCATCACATTATAAACGTGTCTATTTCATCTTGTCAACCCACCCGGAATTTATTCTACAAAGTTATTGACTTGCAAATAATAAAGAATGCATTACATTCGCCGAGATTTCCTGTTTTTTCCATCGTGAGGAGACGTGTGCCATTTCAGCACATACGGGGAGAAAATGAAGCGAGACAGACACAAAGAAACAAGACAGAAAGAGAGACAGAGAGCATTCGAGTTCGACGAAGCAAAAGAGAAATGAGAAAAGGGAAAGACACTGAGAACAAATGTACCTATGTACAAAGCAACGAAGACAATATACAAATTTGAGTTATACACACAAACAAGAACGAAACGAATAAGTATTTATGATTACGAAAAAAAAATCCCAGTCCCTTCATGAATGCAATTGATCGTTCCGACTGAGATAAATGCGTTAATTGCAAAATATGTGAGCAGCGAGACAATCAAACTAATAATAGATTCCACTAAGCCGCAAGCCTTCCCGGAAGCCCCGGAAAGAAATATGGCTAGGTTAAAAATCAATTAGCAAAATATCAATGCCACGAAGCTCTCTGCCACTAATCCCGAAAATCCCCTTCCTCGTGTTATCTCCCGCTCGTTCTTCCCCTCCCCCCTCCCTCACCACATTTTCACTTCAATGGATGGTGCAGCACGAGCGGAGGCATAGCACTGAAAATCAATCCCTTAATATTACTATTCACACCCTACAACATCGGTAATGGTCAGGAACATCCATAAAAAAATCCAATGAATCCAAGGAGGAAGAAAGGTGGGGGGAGGGGAGGAGAAAGCCAGAGAGAAAAAGAAGAAATCTATTACAATCAGCAATGAGTAGGAGACGAGATAGTGAGTGAGAACAAAATAGATGGGGAGTGAGAGGATGCAAACCTGCACACACTCTGATGGCCATTGGATCCTCATACGATATGTGTTCATACACCTGAATGCATACGACGAGAAGGAGAGAGAAAGAGCGCGCGCAAAACAGAAAGAGAGAGCGAGACAGAGAGAGACGGAGAGATAGCTAGAGAACGAAGAAAACATAGGTGTTCCACACAAAAGGAATAAAAAATTGCTCAAATATCTAACAGGAAACAGACTCTGCTTATTCCAATTCTCTTTAATCGTAGCCATCCATACAAACCTTTATACGTAGTTAGGGGAAAGAAGACTCCAGCTCAACACTGCCACTGCTATCCTTCCCCCCCAAAAAACTCCTTTCTTCTCAACCGTCCCTGTGAGCCATCCTCCTGTTTCCCGGAGTACAGAACAAGCCTTTCTATTCTGCCCTTCATTGTTCACATCCTTCCCTCCCGCCCCTCCTGCACCTACTTCCAGAAAACTTACACGCACATACGTACGTAATGTACGAGCAATGAGTAGAGAGCAATTCACGGGATAAAAGGGGAGAGAGAGAGAAAGGGTGAGGAAGAGAGAGAGAGAGAGAGAAAGAGAAACGACGAGAAAAACTTTACTACCCATATCTTATCCTGTAACTAAGGGAAGGTAGAAAATCACATCAATATTTCACATTCACAGTCACTTTCAGGAGTAGTATTTCTCTCTCTCTCTCGCGCTCTCTCTCTGCGTCCTCTACAACAGCCATATTCTGTGTGGAAAGAGACGATCAGAGGGAACGTAGCCAATCTTATAGTAGTATTATATCTAACAGTTTTAAATGCTTCTATAAAAAAAAAAGGAATATTTCTCCCTAAAATGGACAACAGAAATGCCAACAGGACTGCTTGTTTCGAAAGGATATGCAACGTTAATAAAATTGAAAACCGTATAGAATACGAGAGAATTATTAGATTTCAATCCAGTAAATCGCTGTCGCTTTTTCCATGGTAGGAAGGACATAGTATGTAGTACTCTTTTCTCCTAACAAACCATGCAGTCTTGCGTATCGCCACACTCCATGATGGAGTTAGCCTTCCTCCTCGTTATCGTCGTATTTATTCAGGGATTTGAAAAAAAGTGCGTTCACACATTCTCTGACAAAATTGCAATGATTAACCTGAAAAAAACTATAGAAATAGAAAATTTCGGCTAAAAAATTATAGATCCAAAGGGTATAGGAGCGAAGTGGTACCTATAATTCATTGGTGCGATCTGCGATCCTTTCGAGAAAGGATGATTTCTAGGATTGAGGACAAGTAAAAGTAAAGAGAAGGGGCGTGTAAAAAGGGAAGTCAAGCCATCCAATTCAAAATAAAAAAAAACAAAAAAAAAATTATTCGAAAATCTATTCCATATTTTATCATGCAATATTTCATTCCCAATCCTTTTTCCCTTCCATATTTCCCCCTCTTCTAGAAATAGGAGCAACGAGCACCCTTTCTAAAAAAACAGAAAAAAAAACTCTGTCTGCAAGAAATATAAAAATCTCACGGCCTTTTACCTTAAGTCAAATTTCTCTTTCCCATAAAGTACAATGTTTTTTCCCATACAGCTTCCTCGTCCAAGTAACGTGCTACAAGCCCAATGATGTGGCTGCCATTCAGTTTTTCACTTCTTGCTTCCTTTCCTCACCCCTCCCTGGATGACAGGGAACCTACATTACCCAGGACATGGAAGGGGCATATGATCGTATTCGTCTACACACCATCCTACAAGAGCTGGAGGGGAGAGAGAGGGGGGGGAAACGAACCGCTGAAATGAAACGAATGAAATGGTCCTAATACGGAAAAAGCTTTTTGACGTCTCAACAAAAAAAAAAGGAATTCAAACTTTACTCCCTCACCAACACTCAATACATACGAGCCCATAAAATTTACAATTTTATTCAATTTTCAATACCAAATCGATTATTTAAAAGAAAAGCGCCAGGACGACTGGGAGAAAATTTTCGCACGGGACGAAGAAAATGGAAAGAGTTACAGGAACAGCTTTCCTCCCCCCCAAACGATCACATGAATTGCACAAAGAAAAATTGGGATACAGAGGCCAAGATCATATGAATGACGTAGTCGATCCTGACTACGTTGAATAAGAAGAAGCGCTTTAGAGATTGTCAAGAAGAAGGCTGTAAAAAGGTTACTTTCCACCCGGTCCCGGAAATGTACATTACCTTTCGTAAATGCATACGCGGACAGAAACATAGACAGAGACGAGCCAGAAAAAGGTATGAGCTTTCGGTCAGGATAGCATATTGTCTGTAAAAAATACGAGTGACCTCACTGCGAGTGACCTCACTGCTGTTGATAATAGCTTGGAACTGATTCCTTCATTCCGAATAAATATAATTATATACATTGAGTAACAGAAAATCGTTTCTACAATCAGGCCAGTCATTCCATTTCAAGAGAAAGTTACCCTACATCCTTTCTCTCATCTATAATAGAAACTCGTAAAATTCTATGTTTTTTCACACTACTATTACAGCAATAACTTTGAAATTAAAATCATGATAAAGTAGTGATGCACGACCTGCTCTGTCAAGCACAAGAACGACTTTTTTTTCAAAATCTGTATACGCTCCATAAGTACGTACATATATGTATGTATGTATTACGTACGCCTTTCTCCAACTGCCACAACGGAAGTTGCAAACGAAAGAGTTTAAGAGCTTGTTGCATTTTATAGCAAGCACGTTGCGTAACGGTGAGGAAGGCGTCATAAAAAACCGTGTGAAAACATTTAGCATTCAAATTTACATGATACATTTGCGTTGAATAGGAACAAGCGACGTGATTTTACAGATAAAATAAAACATGAAGGAAACTCGTACACACTTCTGCTATTACAACCACTCCGATTCCCCTCCCCCTCAACCTTCCTTAGCATGTATTTTCTCCCCAGCAAGTAGTGTATGCTTCTTTGCAGGAGGCGGAGTGGAGAAACTAGTCCTTGGAGAGCGAATACTACTCACAGACGTTCCCGTTTAGAAACACATGATGCGGCTCAACTAAAAATGTACGCAATGAAAAAAAAAATGAAAAAAAAGGTGCGAGCGTGAGGGAGATAACAAAAAAGCTGAAAAACTTTCCTAGCTTATGTTTTCCACCCCAACAACCCTGAATAGAGGTAGGGAGAAAGAACGAAGGAAAGTGAGCGAGGGAAAGGGAGTTGGGATAGCCGAGAGAGAGAAAGAGAGGGAGGACGAAGAAACCCTTTTATGCCTCATCTCACTTCACCTCCTCTTCTTACACCCTTCAATACAGTCGACAGGCTGGAGCGAAGAAATATGAAGAAGAATAAGAAGGTGAGAGAGGAAACATGCTAAACAGTGTCGGTTAAACTCTTTCGTAAAACCTTGTAATATTAAGCTTCCAACCTCTTATCTTTTCTAAGAGCTTACAAACATTTTTCCTGTCAGCAGTTTTTTCTTTTTTTTCGTCTCCGCCATTTATCTCTCTCTCTCTCCCTCCCCTTTGCCTTTCTTTACGAAGGGATTGTGGTGGGTGCGACGCCAGAAATAGAGCCATTATGATTATTACTACATGGGCATTACAACCACTTTCTTCATGTTACTGCCGCTAGGTACGTGCAGGGTAATAACATTACTTATCCAATTTAATACACGCTTTTGAAGAAGTAATTGTCTCATTCCATTTACCCTTTCTCCCCTCTCTTTCGTTTATCTTGAATATCCTTTACCTGTGTGACTGCTCGTACACACAAAAGTGGATTTGAATAGGAAAAAGCACTACTTTTTTTTTTACACTTTCACCATAGGGGAAAGTAGACGATATAGATACTGAAGTGGCTAAACATGGTAACAGTTTCGATTTGATTGTGCGAACAAAATATAGGGACTGTATAGATTAGAATGAAATTGCAATTAGGCTTTCTCTAAATCAACGAATCGCAATTATGTTTAAACGCACTATGCCCCACCCTGATTTCGTTTTTTAGTTACTGAATCTCCTCCAGAGATTTTTTTTGTTAAAATGCTGGTCTGCCTTTGTTTACACTCAACTTGAAGAAAATTATGTTCCCTCCCCCGGCGACTGCACCTCCACAAAACTTTCATCAAGACCTATTTGTGTACCTAACGTACGCGGGTGAAAAGGAAGTATGGGCGGGAAAGGGAAAAGAAATACAGGGCATATGTATACACAAGCGCCCAGGAAAAACTTTATGGAGCTCCTGATTAATTATTAGTGCACACACGTGCTATTCTTTTCGTATACAAACGCCTAAGAATATATACAGACGAGGAAAGAAGAAAAAAGAACCCAAAGCTCCCAGACACTTCCCCCCCTGATCTTCCTCCCACGATGGCTCTCTCATACGTTTTTCATTGGTGGAAATGCCTTGTTCAACCCGTCCCTGGTTTTTTTACGAAGTATTGTACTAAAAAATGAATGCAATTTTTAAAATTAATTCCCTTGCAACGCTCACCCTTTTACTCTCGAAAGAGTGAAATTCCAGACCGTTTTCACACTGTAAATTTCTTCCCAGAACTGTTACAAACGGAAAAGGAGAAAATTCAAATTTTTAGAACGACTTCTCCACCCTAAAATAATAAGGATGTTTACTGACTCCATATGAAAGAAAGAATGGAGAAAGCTAACTTTCTCCATACTTATTCCTTCTTTCCAGTAGATGGTTCCAGGTTAACAGAAAAATGAGCACGTGTAATCCATGTTACAGCAATGGAGTTTGAATGTGTGCTTAAAAAGTATGTCTATATATAGAGAGAAGAATGATTTCGAAATAATTTACGCAACCACAGCTGCTGTTAGTGAGATTCATGCACCTGAAAATATATTTGAAAGCATTACGCTCATAACGTCCTCTGGCATAACAAGTCAGATTAGAGAAAGTCCCTTCTTTGGGGTGCTCTTCACTTGCGCCATCACAATTACGGATTCACTTTGTAAAAGGCTTAAACCTCGCGTGTGCATCTTATGACTGGAGAGAGAAGAAGAGCTTCACTAAAACACACAAAAAGACCGCGACGAAATGTGCCACTACAAAGGGTAAACAAATACACACACAGAACGTCGGCTTCGTTTCCTCCAGCAAACGTTGTAAGAAGAAGAGGAGATATTTGTGGACATCAAATGCGCCACAGTAAACCTCCCATTGGCAAGCATCCCCTTCACCACATCGCTCATCCTCCTTGTAATAGAACCGCAAAAGGCGGGAGGAGGACGAGAATAATATGACGAAGGAAATGTTTGTATAATGAATGAATACATTATATCTGTCTCTTATTATTTAAATTACAGTCAAATGATGAAATTTACATTTTTTTCTTTATCATCCTTCCTCTCTTCTCAATTATTTACATTACATAGATACATTGTTATTACATTCCAACTCCACTGAAGCCTATATATGTACGCTTCTACAATGGTAACTTCCTTTGACTCCTTCAGTCGTCAACTCGAACAATCCTTCTCCTAAATACATATACGTTTAGATGTACTTACGATATATAAGTCCTTTAGGAAGGGAGAAGGGCTCATGACAGTCACTATAATGCTACGAGTTATCAAATTCTTGCCACTACTATATATGTATGTATGATTCCTATTACGAGTTAATCTCTTCGTTGTTTTCTGTAACAGTAGGCATCTTTTTTCTCCCGCACGTGTAAAGTGTCCTGAGGTAAAGGTATGCTTGTATATATGTATAGGATAGGGTGCAAAACCCGGGGATGTCACATAGGTTTTTACGTGTGCGTCAAAATTACTCAGTTGGAAAATCCTCTCCTTCACAAACACATCATTCTTCCACATCCTCTTCCTTCCCTCACAGTCCATATGAGCCTCTTTATGTCAGTCTTCTCATCCTCATGAATTTTCTCGGAATTCAATTCTTTTTCCACACTAGCTGAATGTAGTATAAATATTATTATGTATATTATTAGAATGTAGTAATAAATATTAAATCAGGGACCATACGCACCATAATTTGTACAGTCGAAATTCAAAGAATGAAGACAGAGTTTTGAGATACACACTAAAAACAGTGCTGGAAAAAGCAAGTGCAGTCGTTTGTTTATAAAATATTATAAATAATAGTTAAGTAAATAATCTCCTTCGGTATTCATTATTACGCGAGTCCACCTCTTTCGCTCTACTCAAAATTAGCTCCTGGATATCAGCAGATAACTCCTAAACTTATCATGAGAAAGACCAGGCTGGGGCTTATCCTTTTCTCGTGCGCTGAAACGCGAACGAAACGAATTTGTCACCCTCTGCATATTTATATGCATCCATGTTATGTGTATACATATGATTGTACATATTTATGATGATGATATGATTCCACCAGAATGTGTTTCTTCTGATACATATGTACGTCCTTATCATTGAAACAAAGCTAAAAATGTTGGTACATACATGCTGTAAAATACATTGTACCCGTACTTATGCTGCGAAAACGGTGTCAGGCATTTCCTGAATTATCTGTTCATAAATGAAGTTCAATGCAAATGGTGGTATTACTTTGACAATTGTCAATCGTAATGAAAGAATTTTGTTTTCCACAACAAATCCTTACCTGTCCTTGATTATTTTGCAGAAGTGCAATAGGCCCATCAGATCCTTCCCATTTCGTGGCAATCCGGATAGTCTCTACTGTCTTCTCTTGTACAGATTTTGTGTCATCCAACAATGTCAATTCGTAAAATTCTTGTATATCTGTAACAAAGAAGAAGGTGAAAACATTATTACGACATCCTACTTCTCCAACTATGCACTGTATAAATTATTGCTTCACTGGCTCATTCTTATATGTACATACATAAATACGAATACGGTCGGAAGGAAAAAAAGATGCTGAAAAAAGAATTATTTACAGGTCATACACACGTAAATAATATGAAAAAAGAAGATAGTAATAAAAAAACATGAAGTCCAAGCATATTTTCTTTCGCTAGTCAACAAAACAATCGGATGTATTCCTTTCACAAAAAAATTGAGACAGAAGGCCATCATTCGTTATTACCATCAACATCAAAGCAATCAACGTCAAGCTTCAGCTCAGCTCTTCCCTGATTTGCCTGCGCTCTTTCTCTCCCTCTCTGAGCACTATATATAGTCTCATCCCAAGCTCATATTGCGCATTCTAAGAAAAGCCACGAAGTGGAGTCCCGACGGAGAAAGTGGATCAACCAAACCACATCCTTATAGCCCTATATACTCTCTTTCCATACACATTACCGATCACATTAATTCCGAGTAGAGTAACCAAATACGTGTTGAGGATTCGTCCTCTCGTCTTGAGAAATGTTGCGCTAAATGCACAATTCCATTGGATAGCAAACACAACAGTACACCATCACTTAACACACTAACACCCTTGTCATACAAAGACAAGGCTGTATACAATACAAAATTTAATCCCAAACATTCCACAATGACAATCACGAGGACAATTTCTTTGGACAAAAATTACTCATTCCCTTTTCACTTTGTCACGATGAAATGACAACTTGTACAAGCCTGCAAATTGAAAGTGAAGGGAAAGACAAAAAAAAGTGAGGAGAGCAATAGTGAAAACAATGAATGCGAGTATATAAAATGCAATAAAGTTCATAGAATGTATTAAAAAAGCACACTTAACGACCGAAAGCTTGATGATTCATCACAATTTTTTTCTAACTCGTTGAGTAGCATATAGCAACAAAGTGTATGAGCAACACGAGCCAGAAAAATAAATAAACACTACATTGTAGAGAGAGAGATAGAGAGAGAGAGAATGGGGGAAGACATTTCATCTCAACACACGTAGAGCACACGCGGTGAATCATTGAGACAGAGAGACAGAAAACAGTCTCATGAAAGGCGAAAAAGAAAGCTGAAACATGTATCACTTCACTCAATCTCTCAGGCTTTCTCCGAGTAACTCCAACCCCCTCAACAAGGAAGAGAAAGATCGGCATAGTGAGAAGAAAAGCAAGCCCGCCCAGCCTCAGTCTTTCCTCCCGCCCTTTCCATTCTTTTATTCCCGCTTTTCTTCTCTGGGTGTTTTGAATTTAAACAAAGGCAGCAGACAAGTACCAATCCTTCAACAGAATAGCATTCACTTGCTGTTCTTCAATGAACTAAATTGATATTCCCCCACATAAAGGCAAGTACAGAGAGAGAGACACAAGTAGAAACAGTAAGCTAGAAGAGAAAGAAGGGAAGCTGGGGGAGAATGAGAAAGAGAGGAAGAAAGAAAACACTCAGAATCCCCTCAAGAAAAAAACACTTTTTATATAGTAGGTCCCAATAGCAGCATCTTGCCAAGTTTTCACACTTGTTTCAAAAATTTTGCCTACTAGTAGCTGCGGGCATTGCTTAGGTTAGGGTTAAAAAAATTCATCATGCTAAAAGCAAATGTTTGGACTACGTCATAGTAAATTATTTTACATACAAAAATTATGACCATTTCTTCACGACCTGACTCAATTCCCAGCAAATTTTATTTCCCCCTAAAATAAACCACATTTTAACAGAGAAAGGAATTTTATTCTACAAAAAATAGTGTCACTGGCATAACATTCATCCCAAAGGACATGTTACACAACTACTTTTTTTTTTATTAGAGACAAATAAGATGAAAAACACGTTAGAAAAAAAGTGAGCACACACTCATAGTAAAAGCTTTCACTCGTCGAACAAAATCCAACAAAAAACAATTACATAACCTTCAAGATCGTAACGATCATCATTCAACCCCCCAAAAAACTGATAGAATCGAACGGTTAAGGAAAGAAGCCAAAACGATAAATTCCATTTCATGAATCTTTTTATTCTCATAATTCTGATTTCCTTCTTACGGCTTGGCGAGCGTGATCTCGTCTATAATCTCCTCTCCACCCAGTAGCCACTGTGTAATGTATTATTTCCGCGGAAAGCGAATGACAAGTGGAGAAAACGATCAGGGAAGTTGAACAAAATTCCATTTTATTTCGAAAAGAAGTACATACATGGCTCAAAGCGTGACCAAAAAAAAAGAAGGGGAAAGAACTACACAGACAAGAGAAGTACCGTATTTATGTACATACTTTCTTTTCTTCATCTACACACTCAACGTTTACCCATAGAGAAGACAAAACGGGAAGAAAAAAGAGAGAGAGAGACGAGAAAGAAATCTTTAGGGGCAATCACAGACCGAAAGAAAGGGGAAGGAGGAAAGGATAATTCATGAGAGCCTCCATGCACGCCCATGGTTGAATTTAAATCCCAATCGTATTGAACCATGGAGCGATTTTTTTTAATGTTTACGTACATACGTGAAATGTGTTCTCTTTCCTCCTGTAAGTACTACTATCTTGTCTCTGGACCACCGTGGTTCTTCTTACTTTTTTTTCTCTCCCTCTCTTACATTTTCTTGTCCTTTCAATTTTAACTATTATTCTTATTCTGGATTGCTTTCTAAACCTATTATTTCTCAATCCTTTTTTTTTCTTACTCCCATCCTTCATTGATCTGCCCACTCCTTCCTATTACTTTTTCCTACCTTCATCTTGTCTTTCAATCCATGCTTGGTATTTGCAGGGAACCCGCCTCAGATATTACTCCGAAAGTAGCCGAAAAGAACCCTTTTGAATTGTGCAATGCGGTGCCACTTACATTCGAACATAAGTAATATAACTACACGTATAGGTACACACTATATACTATACAAAAAGAGAAGAAAGTCGGATGGTGTCCTTTAAAGACGTCTTTACATACGTGTGTGCATAGCATAACAAAAGGCAGGAGGAAATGAGCAATTCTATCTCTCCAGCCTTCTTTTTCCTGGAAGAGTCAACATATCATGCGTGTTATAGAATGCTCATGTGTGATGCATACATGCTTGCAATTACAATAAAAAGAGCACATTACCGCGGATGGAAGGCAACATGTGAAATAAGAGAGGAACACTACATTTGCGGCCACATACCAACTCATTCTTTGTTTCCTTTCTCGTTTCCTCTTTCTTTTTGTCTGTTCCCCTCATGGTCCGTCTATCCTTTCTTTCTCCTTTATCTCCCTCCTCACTTTCCCCCTCTTTCTGACTCTTCTTGTTCGCTCTCCCGTTTTATTTAGTACATGTGAAAAAAAAGGGAGGATATGAGGGAGGAGGGGAAGAAAGAAGATTAGAATAGAAAAACTGGCTATGGAACAAGGGAGAAAGAGAGAAAGCGAAAACCCACCGACAAAAATAGCATCAATTCAACATGAATAATAAAACAGGAGAAAGCAATCTGAAGCCTTACAAACACACAGGCACACATACTTGGTCTTCATTACATAATAGTATTCCTGTTTATACGACTAAATATACCCATACATTGCAATGAAGTCTCTTACTCTTCTCTCTCTCTCTCTTATCCCGATCAAGCCATGTCTTTTCATAGATGAAAAACTGGAAGAAAAAACTGGTAAGAAGAAAAAATAGATATACATAGAACGGCAAAGCCATCTCTTTCCTACCATTATTATAATTACTATGACTACTACACTACTGCATAGTCCTGAATCGCTCCTCGTTGGCTTTTATCACAAAAGAACATATTTCTTCTCCATGGACAAAAAAGTGAATTCAAACGTCAAAAAAATAAGTCACAAAGATCCTATGGGGGAAAAGATTCTATAATACCATAGGCTATCCTTTACCATTACTAGCCACTAGAGTGGAACAGGACTCCATGGGAGGTAAAACTTGGAAAGGAAGTATGGAGAAAGGGATCCAAAAACCAGGGAAAATAAATTACCTAAAACAATTACACCAATACGATAGTAGTGTGTGTACAGAAGTCTTTACACAGTCTGTAACATGACGTAGTGACGAAAGAAACCAACAGCTGACAAAATCCGTTGCTAGAAAATATTGCAAGTTTCTCCAAAATTCTCCGATATCATGGGTGTATGATTAGCTCAATTTCATTCGGAAGAGAAACTGGAACAAAATCGCTGAATCCGCATCTTTATCACCATCATGACGAAAATGTATTTTACCCACATGTATTTTCATGCACTTAGCTATATAATACATTTATCTGTAGCACTCTATCTCAAGTCGATTTCAGAAGAATTTGGACGATTGTGCATTTCTACCTTCTTTTGCTTAGAATCAACGGAGGCAAGATGATTCTTGCAAACATATATTCAGGTCGTACGCAATTTTGGCTCACTCTATCATAATGATTTTCTCCATAGTCCTAGTATTCTCCTACACAATAAAGATGTATACATAGACAAGCAACTACCAAACGCCAAAAAGAAACATCTTTACGTGCGCTTTACTATTAAAATTAGGTCAACTAAAACTAAAATAGTACGTCTAGTCCTAATCCATCTAGCCTTGCATGGGATATCCATATGCCCCCCCCGTCGTATATTTCATTTTCAAAATATTACAACCTTTTCCCTCATCCACCAACCCCGGAAAAATCCTAACTCATTAATTCATGAAAGTAGCCGTTGTTGAAATACTACATTAGTCCTACTAGAAGAGGGACACTATTATCAAAGGGCTCACACCTGCTCATTCAATAACCCGATACTAACATTTTCATTACTACCACGAATACATATGTTCAAGAGAAGGGAACAAAACCTTTCATGAGAAAATCGATCACATCCCTTCAACCCTAAAAAGGAAAGTCATCGTGAAAATTCCAAGCCAAGGTGGAAGGTAAGGAAAGCTTGAAATAATGGGGAAACCTTTCGCATAAGGAGTACTAATACCACACGTAAGTCAACATCGCATTATCCTTCCTGTCTCTGTCACTGCTGAACACTGAAAAGAAAAGAAATGCGAGACCCTCCAGGAGAGCACACAGAACTGGGAGAAGAAAGATGAGGAAGAAGAAAGATGAGGAAGAAGAATGATGAGGGCCGCGGAGAGCGCAATACAAGGAGAACGAGATACAGCAAGAAAAGGCGAAAACAACGAAGGGAGTGAGAGAAAGGTGAAAGCATAGAGAAATAAAGGAGAAATGCAGAAATAAAGTGGCAAAGAACCAGAGACAGAGAGAAAAAGAAAAGGGTGGGGTGAAAGGACACCAAAAGATAAAAGATGGGGAAATCAAACACAGTAGTAACCAAGAAAATTGACTGTATGCGAATTCAGCTCAGTGAAAATAGTAATAACCATCCCTCCTATCTCCTTCATCTTTTACCACAATCTCTGAAAAAGCAAATAGTGAAACATATATAAGTGTATTTCGAGGCCCAATATAAATATTATGTAATTAAACATATTAGATTTATGAGGACACCAATGCTCTTCTGATAGTAATGTGCCTTTTATTATTGCAACAAGCATATTTGAGTAAATAGTGTATGCACGTCCACATCCTGGATTTCATGAATTCGTGAGGGAGAGACAGGGAAGACTGTGCAGAATTAACGCACATTCCATGTATGTATATTGTATATGTATTTTCCATGCGTCTCGAACCGAGAAAACAACTGTCTCTGCATGTGTCTCCTTCTCCCTCGAGAAAATTCATACCATACAGGTCGAGTCCACTACTCCTAAGCTTCCCTTTTAATATAGTCTCGTAAGTATAGAGCTGTATGAGTGGAAGTATGCACATAGGAGTAATACTATATATAATAATACTTTATCTAAAAGCTCCATTTCCCCAATATTCCGCCACGGATGAGGAGAGAAAAAGTAAATACAGTATGTATATTTATGTATGCATGCTGATTAAAAAAGGGGGAGAAGGGGAAGAAATAAAGGCTCCCACAGAAGGGAAAAGAGAGGCACACATATTTCGATTTCAAGGAAATAATACCAAGACAAACTTTAATACGGTCTCCAGTCTCCAGAGCCTTAGCTGAGACAACGTTATTTTCTGTGATACACAAGCATTATTTGTGCATAATGATATTAACTACTACTGCGTACATACTACCATAAGAATGACGTACATTTGCCTTGGTGAAAGTAAAAACCTTATACGATTTCTCTCTCTCTGTCTTCATTTTTCCCTTCCATGCACATAATACCAAATCTCTGAGCATCATGTTCCGGATATGTATATGTAGAACGCTATCTCCGGCCAGGTATATACGTATACGTACAGAATATATACACACGCTATAATACATACAATGCAACCCTATGTTCCAGAAACAAACAAAAGTGCGTCCGAATCTTTGGTCGTTGCGTTGAGATTAAAAAAATCATGTATATGTAGAATATGTACGTATTATTATTCCTAGTCAAGCAGTGGTTCTTCAACAACAAGAAGAAGAACGAAAGTCGAACGAAACCACCTGGTCAAATCAAAATTAGAATCTTTCATGTATTTACAAAGGGAAAGAGAAAAGTTCTCGTTCTATTTCTATTTCTATATAAGGATACTTCTGTTGTGCTTTTCCCTTCCTTCTCGTTCCAGGAAATGAAAGAAATCCTCTATTGTCCTTTGGAAAAAAGGCTTCCATTTCCTCTCCCTCTCTTTCAGAAAATAGAACATCCACATGTTGCAACACCCAAATTACATACATTTATCCGGGGGAGAGTCTGGGAAATCGGGAAAGAAGAATAATAAAATCATGGCTTCTCGTCCTACCATCGTCCTCACCCGCTGACAATCTCGAGAAAATGGAGGGAAAATACGGGAAGCAAGACACAATGTTAATACCTAATCCTTGCCCAAAACCCTCCTATATTCATTTTTCCTGGATGGCAGATGAAATTTGCTAATACAGGCAACCACGGGCCAAATCTTATTGTAAGCTCTAAACCAACGAGGCAATCTAAAGGAAAACCCCCAGAAAAGAAAAAATTCGACATTTTTTTTTCCAGCAAACTCTAATAGGCACATGTTAAATTGGTTTACTTGATCAAGAAATATTCTATAGGGGTATTTTTTTCTGCATTTATTATTTTTCCACTTCTTCTTTGGCAAATCTTGATTTCAATAGCAATAGAACATAAGTAAACTATCATCTCACGCCATCCACGACCAGCTCCATTCAATTAAGTAGCAAAACGCTCAATCTTTTCTGTCACCTTTACACAGTGTACAAACGACAAGCGGACAGTAAAGAGAGAGGAAACCCAACACATTTTCCCCGCAGTGGACAAACTCACTGCATACAAACGAGCGACATCCAACTATTCCCCAAGGTTCACTGACAACAACCACAGAAGCTTGTACTCACCGATCAAATACAAACGACGAGAGGGAAGGGTCGTAGAAAAACATAGAAATACAAAAAAAAACTCTCCAAGAGCCAATCAAAAAACAAACTCGCTAGGCTTGCTGAATTACATCAATGAGAACAAGAAGACATGTAGTCAGAAAAGAAAACAGAGAGGCTCTGTCATGGATATCCTGATCGGTCCTTTCGTCTCCGCTTTTTCCTATTCACCACAAAAAATACCTGAAAGATATATTAAAGTTTGAACTCTTGAGAGTTGAACTTCTGCCTTTCCATTATTTATATATATGTATAGGGATTTAGAAGAAAACAACCTTACATTATATGGGCAAAAAATCCCGATATCTCATCGCAGCGAAACAAGTATAATACAGAAGCCACAAATATGGGCCAGTTTTAGAGCAACATATCGTCGGTGAAGCATCATACATATGTAATTATCTCCAGCGAGCGCTAATTCACGAAGGGATCATCTCCATTTTTCTTGCGTGATACTAATGGCAAAACTAACTATAAAGTAAAACTGACCAAGTGCCAAAAATTCTGAAAATACACAATATATTGACAAGGCTAAAGATGGGAATGAAACAACTATATGGTATAGTAACTTTGGGTATACCCTCTTACTGTATTTACTTGACTTTCCTCTCACATTGTAGAGCAATAAGGACAATGAAAGGAGAAACTAAATCCAGCAGAAAAAAAATCTTTGAAATGTACAATAGGCATATATGTACATAAGTAAATACACAAGGACAAAAAGAGGGAAAATGACAAACACAAGGAACCGCATTTTCCCTTTCTCTTCGATCCACCCCATCATCCTTTGTCATCATCTCTCGTTACAACAACAGACATAAAAAGGAGACTTTTAATAGATGTGAGGAAAAAAACGTATTAAATGTACGTAATTCAAGCATTGGCCCAGCTTCTTTATACGGACAGATGATTCTTCTTCGCAGATTTGCTTTCACCAAGATCCTAATACATACACAACACGTAGGAAAAGCTCCAGACTACACACTTCATGCAGCAGAGGGGCCAACAACAGTTTAGGACTCTTTTACCATCCTTCGGCACGTTTCTTCTAATCCAAAGACAAATAAAACAGAAAGAGCGGACAACCTCCGAGGATGCTGAAGAGGAAGTGCTTAACAAACAATCGTATTATACTTATAGTAGTAATATTTATAAAGGTCTTGCAGAGAGACAGCGAGAGAGAAAGGGAGAGGCCTGCCTTCACCTCCCCTCCTTGGGATTTAATGACTACCTCACATGATAAATATCTTTTTTTCGGCCGCTCCTTCAAATAAGTAAAAGCCACACATGATTCCCCACGTGAAACTTCATCATCCAAATACCTACAATTATCCCGACACTCTCTTCGTCGCAAGAGTCTCTTTCACCCGCTCTCTCAAACTAATTTTCTCCACAATAAAACATATTCCGTCTTCACTCTCTGCGAAAACAGCGGCAGAAGTAACAATAATATAGGCGGACACCCAGCCCTCCCATAATTCATTTTGTCGCTCCACATTATCCTTTTCCCTTGCAGTCCTCCTACACTTTTACAGATACAAACGGGCGGGAGAGGAGGAAGTGCACCACCACAAAAGTTTATTCCTAAAATTTCCTCAAGGAATTAATACTCCTCCGCCTTTCCCACAACATACATGTGAGTATTTATGTGTATGTATGTATAGATATGGATACATACAAACACATGTTTGTAAAATGGGACTGAAATAGTCTTCTTGTACCACGTGCAGACCTCACCACAGTGAAGCCGGCTACAGAATAGGAGGAAATGAATGTCATCCATAAATAATTCTACCTCTTCCCTCCCCCACTCCAAGCTAAAAAGGGAGTTGGAGGGAAGTGAGGTGGTATGCCCTCATCTGTTCCCACCTTCCCGATTCCACAAACAAACAAAAAATGGAGTTACTTTAAGGATATCAAACCTCCGCTCCAGTACTTGGAACTAGAAAAAGTGCTGGGCTGTTTTCTCTTGGCAAAAAGGTAGCCAAACTCCCCCAGTCCTTCTTGTAGGAGGCAGTTTAAAACTGCTGATTTCCCTCCCCTAAGTACAACAACTGCAATATTTCTTCGGGGACCAGCATTTATCCTTTTCTCCTGCTCTCTGTCACTGGTGACACATTTAACTCCCCCCCCTCTCTCTCTCTTTCATTCTTTCTCTACCCTCAGTTTTAATTTAAGAAACATTAACTTTGAGGGGACCCTCAAGACAATCAACACAAATTGTTTGACAGGCCCTAAGGTTCCGCCCACAGCTGACAAGCTCCTGTCATACGAAGTGAGCTGGGTAAACAAGGTGAGACCTATTGACTTCGAAACAATGGCTCAACTTTTTTTCAATTTACTTACACTCAAAGTGCTATGTGAACTCCCACGATGACAAAAAAATAGTTCTAGATATACAGAGCAAGAGCGAACTAGAGCGTTAGTAAGTGTGGGGAGGAAGACGAAGTAATTTAAGGATGACAAACGGACAAACCCTAAGAGATATACACAGTCGTAGTAGCTCTCCCGGTACCCTATGCACAACAGGATAGGAACACGTTATATCCTATAAAAACCACAGGAGAAACTTAAGAGACATTTTAACACAAGAGACAGGTAAGAGAAAGAGAGATGGCGAAAAGGACACCAAAAAACAAAAAAAAAAAGGAGAACAAGTTCTCCTCCTCCTCTGCCGTACTCCTGTTTCACCCGTGGAGCCAGGAAGGCAGGAAAAAAAACATGAGCTTAAGTGAAAGTATAAACTTTAGACCACGAGTCCAGAATGAAAATAAATGAAGGAGGAGAAAACGAGGAGGTGGCATCCACCGCCTGCACAGGGGGAGGAGGAGGAGGAGATAACAATAACAGAAAGGAGGAAAGGACCGAAAACGCTCCTAGCATGCAACTCACGTCTACTTGAACCTGAGAGCACTTCTTATCTCAACCCAACAAATTTCATAACCAAGTACCGACGTATTACTACTCAGGGCTCTTCTTTCCTTATTGTCCGCAGCCTCCGAGCTTTGTGACTTCCCTATCCGCTCATGGTACCCAATCGTCATGCATACATAGGTATAGATACCCATGCATGTGTATATGCGTATATTGTGTATCCCTCATACCCCGCAAAATGGTGGAGCAAGTCTGAGTACTCACATCTGACGTGTTCATGAGCAATAATGCCGTCCTTGTCAATAATTCCCACAAAGGAGGACAGACTCATCCAGGCCATTGTGCAGTCTCTCTCCCTTTTATGATGAGAGTCATGAGTAATAAAATACAAATCAACTCAAATGTACCAAAATTTATTAGTGCTATTGGATGGGTGGAGAGCACAACCATATGTAATTATGTATTTTCTTGTTTATAGGTATATACATATAACATGGTACATACTACACTCCTGCATCTGAAGTGTGGACAGGCATCAGGGGAAGGGAAAGTTCGAGCGGAACGACCGGAAGGAAAAGGTGAAAGCCAGATTGAGGTTGGGAGCGTAAGAGTGCGTGATTATGACTATCTCTCTTCTTCTCACAATTTGCAGCCTCACTTCATATTTTCTAACCACCAACAACATAAATATATTATACTGTGTATACATATACATACACAGACACAAGGGAGTTACGGCGAGCATTTTTTTTAGGGAGACAAATTGGGAAAACAGAGAATGTCCGGTTATAGAATAAACTATTGGTGTTAGTGGTTTCCCCTTTTTCCATTTGCGATCCGTCTCTCTTTCATGTCACCTTTTCAAGTGGAAAGTCCACGCTTCCACAAACAGTATGGATGGGCATACACAAAATCCATCTGACTCTCGAGGGCTAAAGGGAGAAAAACAACCCTTCGGTATGTATTTATTCCTTGTCAGCCGTTTACGACTCTAACATGGTCACACAAACTTTTTCCCTTCAACATCCTACCGCTTGGAGCTAAAAACCGAAGCCAACAGACCGAGTTTCTCCTCTGGATGTGGATAACAATCACACGCTTATTTTGTCTGGTATACATTCAAGAAAAGTCCTTGTCACATCCGAAATAACTACCCATTTTATCCACGCTAATACTATACATACGTCTAGTAAATTTCTCCTTTCAGTGTATTTTGGCACACCATCATAGGTCAACTGCTGATATTACCCATCGTTTTGCCAGAAACATCTCACTCACCATAAACCGTAAAATTTAAGCCCCCAAGTCAGTTACTAGTCAAACTTGTGAAAACAGAAACGCTCTTTTTTAAACATCACATTCACAGTCCTTTCAGTAAGCTGCCCATTTTGCCAGGTAGGATTCTACACACAACAAATCGGAAGCTGGATAATTTTATCTATGTGCCTCTCCCCTTTACTTTTTTCTGCACCCTTCCCGCTTTTGACCTCTGGCTCTTAATTTCCTATGTCATTTGCAATCATTTGCCTCCTCTTTGATCAAAAACTCTCAAAAACAAACCATTACTTTGAGACCGAATAACGATTTTCTCTCCAGGCACCCGAACACAGAATCAAACGGTTCAATTATCAAGGGAATTCACGCCACATTAGCTCACTTTGAAAAAAAACTATAAATGAAGGAATGTATAAATTCTTAAAAATTCACTTGCTGACATATTTTTATGCACCTACATATTTCCCCTCTGTCAACGGCTATTAAGCAACATCCAAAACCACATACGTATATTCCAGCTGTAATGAAGGAACGATTTTAACGCCCATTTACTTCGTTCTTAAACTCGTCATTTTCTGGAGTTCCTACGAGTAAAACCAGAGTAACAGAAATATTTGCACACGGGCAAAGTCAGAAAACATAATAAAAAACTTCAAGAACGAGCGATTGAAAACCGTCAGCATATTTTTACAAAATCTACTAGGGATATATCAGCAAAAGAGATGCAATACTCAGGCGGGGTACTCAGGATATAAAAAAAAAGATACATGGAATGTATGTGGAAACGCATAAAAAACCTTCACACTATAAACTTAATAATACGATAAGTTGCGCGAAAGCCCCTAAATCCTTAGCTCTTCCTTGCATGGAAACCCTCACAAAGACGGAAAGAAACGGTGGAAAAAACTATCTGATCCTACCACTCTGCTTTCTTTTATCCCATGTTTTCTTCCGCTTTCAATAAAGGGCCCAGTGTGTGTGGTTTCCCTATTACTCTCGTCTTGACATTTGTGCAAACACAACGTGGGTGAGGAACTTGTCAGGAATTTACCTCCTCCACTATCTGCCAATAATCCCACATTCTCACAAACCCGAGTAACAGTCACTGCCACAGCAAATGGCCATGCGAATCCCCCTAAAAGTTTCACGTGATCAGCGCCAGTGAATTCTGTTAGATCCCCAATAAAACTAATTTTCTACGTAGTTTGTAAGGGAACTAGTAGCTGGTAAAAGGTTGTAAATACCAGGTTACGTTCCCTTCTTCTTTTTTACTCTTTTCCCCCGGAAAATTTAGACTGTGTTAAAGTTGATTTCTCTTCGCATTGAGTGGGTGAGACAGTGATTGAAGAAAACATGTACCGATTACGGGAACCTGCACCAACACACCCATGGAGCACAAAGAAACTCAATTTATCCTGGGGAATAAATGTGTTGCTGGTGTTGCTCCTGCTTTTGCAAAATACCTTTCGCTTAGAAAATCAACTCTCGCATCCTCTCTCGCTTAGAATTTTTATAGGGACTTCATTTTTTGGAGAGGAAATCATTACTGAAAGGAAAATGGAGCTGAAGTATTCACAAAACACTGACAAGCTCAACCTTTCCCTCAAGACTTATATTTCAACTACATTACTTCAATTCAAACACAGACACATATACATATGTATACATACAAAAAAGTTTCCTAACGATTTCTCCAACTTTTCCATTGTTGTAGCTCTTCCTCCGACTACTTCACCGGATTCTAATTTCAACCAATAAGACTGGTTTTTGTCTGCAAACTATACAGAGCAAACGGAAGGAAACTTTCGAACTCCCAACTCATATCTGCAAATGTCTAAGCACTTTGCTTTTTCATTTCATGTCACACCCCCGTAGGGGATGACAGAAGACGAGGGGAAACAGAGAATGAAAGTATGATATTGATTCTGCATAAACATCTACCTATCAACTTGATTCTCTCACAATTCTCTGGGTAAAAAAAAAGATGTGAGGAAGGTAAACTCCTTTGTTTGATAGGTGTATGTAAACACAAGAAATACAAAGTTGAAAAAAAAGAAGAAGAAATAGGTCAAGCATTTCCAACCACGCAAATGTCCTCATCTTTATCCTTTCTCTCTATTTACTATCATTATATCTAGCTCCAATTCAAGCTTTGCGTTTGAACCACTGGATGATTCTTATTATATAATAATAACAATAACAAGCATAAGTACGCCATGTCATACCCTTTTCCAAAACAAGAGCAAAAAGGACTTCTTGTTTTTATCTCGACAAACGGGAAAGGAAAGAAAAAGGGAAAGAAAATGCTCCCCTAGCAGACTAGCACCGTAAAACAGTGGAAGCTGGGATATTCGATGGAGTAGGCAAGCCACTGCACATGGTAAACAAAGTTAACGAGCAAGCGGGGATTGCAAAGTCAAAACCTATCTCAACCTCAATGCTGCACGACTCAATAACATAGATAATAAGAACGGATGAGACATGTAGTCAAATAAATTCATTCACTGCCTTTTCTCCTTTCTCTTTCCACCTTCTCCGATTGTGCCAAACTGCTTCTCCCTCCCCATTCCTCTACCAGCTGCCAAAACACCTGTCACGCATTCGTGAAAACCAAAGTCGTCGCAAGAAACTGCAACACGGAGAAGGATCCTTATCCTGCCACTCACAGCAGAAGGAAAGAACCAAGGAAAGAAGGGAAATGGAGGGAGCCAATTTACATAGAACTGTAGTGCTAGACAGCGGTTATTGCAATAGCAAGAGTGAAGGAGGGCAAACACTCTCCCCGCATAATAATCATAATCATCATGCGAGGGAATGCCACAATAACCTTCGACATCACATTTAATTATACACGCCTGCACGAGCATGTTCCACTCATGTGGAGTGACAGCTACTTATTTACGTACATACAATGTCACAAAAAAAACATACAACATATATGCATGTTCATCATTACTCAAACACTGAGAAAGAAAAACCAAGTTACAAGAGGAAGAGAGAGAGAAAAAAATAACAAATTTGATCCCAACCTGGTCCACCGCGTCTGGATGCTGAAGAGGAAGAAGTAGTAGTTGAGGGATACACGGAATAGTAAGGTGGAGTAATGTAACAAACACTCTGACTGCGAGTGTTGCCATAAGCATCAAAAGACGTAACCACACGAGGGCTACCACACAACATGGCACGACTAGTTCTTGTTTGCTGTTGTTGCTGCTGCTGTTGGTGTTGTTGCTGTTGTTGTGACTGTAAACTAAAATTAGACTCCATGGATGGTCCATAAAAACTTTCACATTGACAGCAGTTGGGGTCATAAAATTCGGACGGTATCGGCGTGGAATGTCGCTGCTGAAAATTTGTCGAAGATGAGGTTACAGAGGTGGGATTTCGGAGGATACCAGGGCCGGGTAAGACCTGATTGGAGAGCCCAGGGACAACTGAAGAGGAGGGTGTGAGTGGGCCTTCCATGAGCATCCCCACACCACTACCACCACCACAACTACTAGTGACAACTGTGGACGTGGAGACGGAGCGGTGGGGATCTAACGGAGTTAGTGACAGAGGTGGAGGAGGGTAATTACTCGAGCAACACCCATGGACCTGACAGCAGGGAGGAGGGACGGGACATAAACAGCGTAGCTCATTATCATAAGTGCACGAAGGCTCAGTGCAGTAGTAGGTGGCCGAGGGAGGAATGACATTCAATCCCGAAGCCGTTGAGGCGTATTCTTGCGAGTAAAAACCACCAGCGGATAGAGGTGGCTTCCTACAACTAGGTGGTGGTGGAGGAGGCGGTAATGGGATCGAACGAGGCCGACCATACTCTGACCCATCCAAACTGTCCAAGTCTATTCCCAACAAATCCCCCTCACTCTGACCTCGATGAGACTTCCATGCCGCAGCAGCCGCAGATCCTCCCCCTGAGAGGACTCTCTTAGATGAGGAGGACGAGCAACTGGATTTCCTTTCTAAACTGCGGTTGCTAATGACATTACTGCTTCTCGATGTACCCTCATTGTTTTTTGCATTGGCCAGCACCAAATCACACATGACTGAGTCTCGAGGCCCAACATTACCCCCACCCCCACCAGGCCCACCATCACCCCGGTCATCATGACTTTGACACGAACTCCCCGAACCCCGGGAGCAGGCGCAATGACAGCTAATTTGATGTTGTGAAAGACATGATTTCCCCGTTGAAGACTGCTTACCCCCACTATACTCGTCCATACTACTTCCAGGTCCGTCTTTGCCGTAATGATGGTAGGGATGCGACCGACCATCCTCATCCCAATGACAATGAGGGTGATTATGATGATGGTGAGTGCACTCCTTATTGTCACCATGATGTTTATGCAAACACTACACGAAAACGCACACACATTTGTACAATCCTTCTCCTGGCCATAGGTCTCTTTCCGTCATCTTTGTCTGTGTCTCTTCATCTTTTAAAACTTTTTTTCTTAAAAACCGTAAAGCTCACCGCATAGTTTAATAGGCTCTAAAACATGTTTCTTCTCCCAGGAACAAAATTTCAAAATCCAGAGGAGAACAATAACAACAACCGGGGGAGGGGGGTAAAAAATACCACCCAAGTTACCAGGAGCACAAAAGGGAGAAAAACACATTATCATGGTAACCAGAAACCATTACGACAGCGTATTTATGTAAGAAACAGCAGGCTCAAATCCCTTAGTATAAAATGCCCTGCACTACTTTTTCCGACCTAATAATAATAATGGTACATTTCTCTCTTCTACCCTGCCACATCCCATTCTCATCATCATTACCATCAACATCTTTTTCTTCTTCACCCTCAACATTTCTTTTATCGTCACCCTCCACCGACAGAAAGACATACACTACTACAGTACTACTACCAGTGTCTCAGGAAGGGGGGAAAACTAACAAAAGCAAACAACTTGCCCAAGAACAACTTTTACTTGGGGATAAAAAAAGGAAGGAAAGTGAAGAAAAGTAACTGCATAATAAGTACAGGACTCTCCCTTTTTCAAAGATTCTTAGCAACCTCGGAGACAAAACAGATTCAAGTTTCACGATCCATACATATATATATTACATACTACATACAACATACACACGTCCATTCCCGGTTTCTGACTACATAAACACGGCTGTGAGTATTGTAAAAGAGCATGCCTATGATAGCGGGAGAAAGGCAGAGAGAAAACAAAAACCTAAGAAAATGAGTTATTACGTAAGAATGTTGCTACAATTACGAGGGAGGACAAAGTAATAGGGAACTATACTAGCACATAAAATAGCAATCTTGAGTTTCCAATCCTTACATCAAGACCAAACACGTATATGTAATGCACATTGATATACACACGTCCGTGCCAGTGAATGAGTGGGAGGATTGACGATGAGTGAAATGAACCAAACACAAACTATTTCCACAGATATAGTTATATACAATACACTTCGTATTATTCAAGATTTTGAACGAATAGAACACGACAAGAAATGTGCATAGTAGAGGAAAAGGAGGAAACAGAGAAAGGAAACGTGGAAAAAAGAGGGGGAGACGGCGGAGAGACGAAAAACACAGCCAGAGACAAATTACTTGCTCAACAGAAACTCATTTTCCTCAAGACAAACTTTTTGATTCATCAACTTTATCATTGAAAAAACCCTGCGATAGACACAGAGGCGTAAGCGTAACGCACATGGTGCGAGCTGAAATACGAACACAACAACAAGCAAATTGGTGGGTATAATTATAAGGGGATTCAACATCTATATAACATATATACACATATAAGTTAACAGCTAAACTTGAACATGCATACAAGTATATGTGTACATACGTTTATACATTGTACATGTATACGCAGTAGGTACATAGTACATACTACATACATACATGTCATACAATCAAACAGTAGCTCAGTACAAGGGAGTTTGGGTGGCTAAAGGAAGACAGAGATGTTAGGGAGAACAAGTCACTTTCCCCGTCCCCTCATTTCATCCCGGTCTCTTCTTTTCTTTCAGGCAAAGAAACGGCAGTGAGTGTGAGAGACAAAAGACATTGAGTACAATGCAAATAATTACAACTGAATCAGTTGGCAGGGAGCCAATGCGTGAGAAAAATCATGTTCAATTGCAACCGAGTTCAGCTTAAGAGTCCATTAAATGGAAGGGGGAAGCAAGAAAATTCCAACTTTTCTCCTTACAGTCTTTCTATTTCAACTGAAGTAAACGAGAATAAAAACTCGGATAGGGAGAAAGTCCGGCTAAAGAAATTTTTCCATACGTTTCCCTAGAATTTACCATACGTGTACATATATATGAGCTTTACATTCTGTTGTCTATTTTCACCAAATTGCTGACGCCCACTTGACATTTAATATACAGATGCTACGCATTCAATTAGATGCTCCTTGCTACAATGTAAAAAAGTCTGGTCTCAGGCTTTCAGCTTGAAAAGGAAAGACACATCATCTACTTTTTTTTTTACCTCAACAAATATTATTTCCACCCTTTATGTTTATACCTTTCAATCCCATCCAGACATGAATCAGGTGAATGATTTCTTCTTTTTTTTACGTCAAGGGAGAAATAAGAAAAAAGTATATGACAACCTATAATTGATTGAGGCATGTATTAATCTACAAAAAAACACTATAATATAACAGATGATGTCGACCATATGTAATAGGTGCAAAAAAAAATCGTACATGAAAAACCATTTATTTTTTATTTAAGAAAAATTTGAAGACCAGGAGAGCAAGCATGAATTTCTCCCTATGGATCAGCCATATCGTAAGTTATTACGAGAAACGGGGAAAAGATGAGAGACAGACATTTTTTTGTCATGAGTCTAATAAGTAAATAAAAGAAACCCTATCGCCAGGAGAACGGATTTCAGAGCGCATCTTGAGTAACCAAGCCATGCCAAATAAGGCCATTATAGAAGCTTTCTTGATTATCCCAATGGAAAAGTTGTTTGTACTTTGATACTTGTAGGAACAGTAACGATAATAGTAAGAACAATACTGCGGGGGTTGAAGGATTTTCTTTTTCTTCGTCACAGGAACCGAGATCACGACGATCACTGTCAGTATCAAAGGATCCCAAACTAACTTTTTCGTCCCGTCTTTTACGACACACCCTCCCTTCCCCTTGCCGTAATCTTTTTTCTTCGTCTTCTCCTCCTCCTCCACCTCCTCCTTCTTTTTCTTTTTTCTCCTTTTTTTCTTTCTCAACTTCTTTGTTGTGAGGAGGAAGAAGAAGCAGTAGTAGTAGCAAACGCGAACAACTACCACCAACTCTCCGTTGACGGTGGTCAAAGCAGTAACCACAACAACAAGGTTGGTCCACAGGAATTTCCCATTTGACCAGCAGTAGCGGTATACAACTCGAGGAAGCGCGAATACCATAATAACAACGGCCACCACCACCACCACCAACAAACCGTAAAATCATTGCAAGCCGTGATGATGTTTGCCTTTAGCACATTTTTTTTCTTTGCTTTCTAAAAATTTCCCTCAGTCGTTTTCACTACCAACAACACTTTTCTTTTCCCGGTTTCTGCTTCTTCCTCTTCTTCGCCTTCTTCTTCACCACCACCTCCCCCTCCGCTTCTTTTTCTTCTCATCCACGTAGCTGTCGTTTCCTTCTTTTTTTCCTTTATTCCACACCCTTTCTCAACTCGCTTTGGTCTGTGTCGATTCTTCCTCGATGTTTTTTCGCTTCTTGTTTTTTTTGTTCCTTTCAGCTCCACTGTACTTTCACCAATGCACCAACAGCAACAACTCACACATACACTCACTCACAAACAAATAAACACACTTGAACCAACTTTATTTTTGACTATTTCTGAATCTTACACGTCCAAACAATGTATTTTCTTCACCTGCGGTCCCTCTCCTTTTTTCTTTTTCGGTTCTTTTATTATGCATTCCAGATACTCTTTCGCCCTTTATCAAAAGGAGAGATGCTGCTAGAAAAAAATTCTTATCATGAGCCAAAGCTCTCAGAGTCGGAAGAAACACGCGGAACTTTATTTATTCCTTGACTTACATCAAGTTTTTTTTCTGTACGCAATCGACCATTTACACTTTCATCTTCTGCTCATATATTTGGTTCATATACACCTTCCCTAACAGCAAGGGTTCCATTTCGCCTGCCAAGCAAATGGAGTCCCTCTACGAGTTTTGCACAGTTCCAATGTAACTGGGCAGCTTTATGTAAAATCAAGGGAGAGAAAGCAGGGCACGGAGTGAAAATAAAAGCAAGGGGAAGAGCGGAACAAAACACATTCCTCGCCTTTCATTACACTTCCATTATCATCAATTTCGAGGACAAAGAGAGAAACAAAAAAAGAACTTTTTTCGTAAGCCATTTTCCCCCATTTCAGTCTAATAAATAAATATGTAGGTATACACAGCGTATGCGTCCGTACACACCTACGCGAACGCCTAAATGTTTCTTGTAAGATCCACGTGAGCACTATTATCATTATTCCGAGAAAAAACACAACCTGACAGCAATCTGCAGTCTAAAGCAACACCGGGAATTCTAATACGGTACATACATACATACGCACTTATGTACAGACTACAGACTAAACTTGCGACTTCACGTGGTCATAGTGTATGTAATGCATGCGTATGGACCCAAAAGAAACGAGTGTATACTCTTCACAAAGTTTCGGCCACAAATGCGTGGACAAGAAAGAGTGGAAACAGTAAAAGCAGTAGGGAGGGTGAGAGACAAAAAGAGAAAAGTGCCGAAAAGGGGGGAAAATCCATCTTTTTTACTCCCTGTCCTTTTGCTCGCTCCACCAAACCTAAGTGCAAAATCTTCAATGGTGGCCTTGTGTGTGAGAAACACACATTATCACCACGAAATTCAACAGTTTCCATTAGGTGACAATAGCCTGGAGTGCTAAGAGAGAAAGCACATGGCGAATGAAAGAGAAAGCAAAACGTTTCTACACACCAAGGACTCTGCCCCCTCCTCCCGCCACTCTTTAGCCATATGGACGGGAAAATATTTTATACCAGGGACAACCCGTGTATATTAGGACAAGGGACAAAAAGCGAGTTCATACCAAAGTCCATCATAGTACAAAAAAGACGAAGCGCAATGTAGTGCTGACGCAACTCTCCCATTTATGTATGCTTTATGGACTAAATTGTAGTAGCTTCCACACTTGTTAGCCCTTCACATCACTGAGGACTTCAATTTCCACCAAAGAAACACTTCCACACGGTTTCCTTTCCAAGGCTGAACGAACATTATAAGGGTGAAGTAACATTTTATTTTTCCTCCCAATAAAATTTAGTAAAATCCCATAGGACCACAAAATTATACCTTCAGTAGAAGTCAGCAAAAATTTTCCCCTGAAACATTGCGCTTCCTGGTCTCTCATTTCTGAAAGATTATTGGTATACATAAATTATTCGAAAATTAGAACACAAGAAAATCTTGACTGTGGTCTTCGACTGAATGTAGATGAAAGTCTAAGGACAGTGTATGAAAACCACTTCCTGTCATTTAAGAAACAAAAGATACACTTCGCTCTAGTCTCTTCCTACGTTCCTACGTAAACAAAACTTGGACTGTCCTACAGAAGTTTTCTCTAATGTATATTTTCCTGTGTTTTTCCCATCTCCATGCAAAATAATAACATCGTTTTGAAACTCACCCTTCCTCACCTCGAGGGATCTCAAACCACGGAATATTTCCGGCCGAAAAATAACTTGTGGGAATAAAATATATAGTCAAAGCCTATTTATACGAAGGGGAAGGAGTAAAATCCGAACCAGTTTTGACGCTTCCGTTAGAAGTTATTCGTAATACTAATTTGCCCGCGCCGACTACGGCCGGCAAAAAGCCTCAGCCAAATGTGTGAAACCAATGCTCAAGCTGATAACGTCTTACTTCGGCTTGAGTTCACGTTTTATAGTAGGCATTCGTGAAATTACGGATCTCTCACACACTGTTTTCGTTCAAAATGCGTCATGCATGCTGTCTGATCCTACCATAAGGTAAAAAACCCTTCTACCTACGAATGTAAAATGATTAATCACTCATTGATTGCAATTCGAAGTCAGTGTTTTTTATTGAATTCCGTTCAATTACATATGTTCAAATCTTTTAAATCATTCAAAACATAATTGCCGGTTAAATCAAATAATTCAAAAAATCAAGTGAGTCATGTCGATTAATTGAAATTGAATTCGTTTGGTAATATAAACTATAAGTATATACATATAAAACACGTTATGTGAGTACTGTGGGTGCCGACAGTAGCGAAGATAATGATAATGACGGACACTGTGACACAAGTTTTGTACTTACGGAAGGAAAATTGCAATTTTTTGGAACAAAATCAGCATAGCCAGCTGTTCGGCGCGAAAGCGCTACAAAAAATAATGCTTATTGTTAGTTGATGATGGCATGCCGGAGATACAGATTGACGGACACCGTGACACGGGTTTTATACTTATTTAAGGATACACAATAGAAAATTAAGGAAGTGATTCAAGTTTAGCAGACAAAGCGCAACATTTCATCCAAACACTCTTTGCATACATACTTTCTCAAGATTGTTTGATGTTCCTTGCTTCATTCTAAACTATATAAGGCCCCTATTGTACAAGTAGTGGAAGACAAAAGTTTGGAGTTAATAAAAATATCCCGTAATAATAATAGCTTCCCGCATTCTGTACCCAAGTTTTTGCCCAGTATTAAAACTTTACTCCCTTCCCCCACCGTTTTCGCTTCGTTGCGTGCAAACTACAAACGTCGACAGTTTACCTCATCATATTGCAGTTAATTTAATTCTCTCTAACTGAAAAACAGTCCTAAAAATATCCCAGTAGGTATGGTCAACAACAGAGAAGGGATACATGGTTAGTGGAGGTGTATAGTGTAGAATTTTACCCCACACCTAGGCTGAGCAGGGCATCATTTTAAACACAAGAGAAAAACAGACGGAAGGAAAACGAGGTGTGCACAGAGGGGGAAAACTTATTGTTAGGAAGATCATTACAAGACTCAAGTAAACACTGCTCGACTAAGAATTAACGAACCCCGACAACGTGCTAATGTTGTATCTACTCCCTACTCACTTGCCACGTTGCCACTATTACCGGTAGCACGTACTCCAAATACCGCTGACCACTACACTCTTTCAGTTTTACACTCAGGATTCCTTAATGTTCACAAGAAACAGCTCTTTCCACCCCTTATCCAACACCAGTCTTCCTTGTACCCTACCCTCTTCATCTTTCCCCATCTCTCAATCTACCACGGAATACACATGGGGTCTCAAACTAGACCAAGTAGGATGCACTAAAAATTACTACTAAAAGAATGTACAAGTTAGGCCCTACTAGTTTTTTTTTATGAACTTGCACCAGTTTCCCTTCTGCTCTTATATCCTATACGCTTTGGCACATATGATACAGGGAGCGAAGTTACGTACTATTAGACTGGAAACAAGGAGGTCTTTCTCCAGATTAACTTTCTCAATTACATCTATCCCAATTATGCGTGTCCCCAATGAGTATAAGAAAGAGACAAGAAGTGGAGAATGATGATGGCAGAGAGACAGGGAGAGGCACGGAGAAATACTGAGTAGAATCACCACATTATTTCAAACCCCGAGCAGGAGAAGTGATAACTCGATTGTGGCATACCACAGGCAATTAAAACCCAGCTCAGAGGTTCCGTCCCGCACCAATGAAGTAATATTAGTGTTCAAGAGGAGGAAGGAGTCATAATAAAATGGTCATCCCTTTTCCCGACACGCAAGGAACGTGTCAACCTCGGTTACAAAGGATGTGGCTCTCCCTCCACACTTCTTAATATATCTTTCCAAGTCCAATAAAAATATTATTGGCGTCTTCCCCACCCACCAATGTCCGGTTAAAGCAAGCCTGTTCCGAACATGAGGACCCAGAAAGCAGCCAGTTAAAACATACTAGAACATGATGGAAAGCGCTATGATAATCCCAGCGGTAGGGCAAGATTACGTCGCATTGAAATAGACTGCTTCCATTTGAAGCTAATGCTGCTAAAATCTTGATCATTTACACAGTTTTTCATCGCTTTTTGGCATTTTAAAACATTTGCCCCTCTCTTTCTTTCGCTAGCTGCATTGACTACAGATAGTTCATGCCCATCTGCTTCGTCGTGTATGAATCTCCTTGCTCGATTTATATCGAAGGAGGCTTTTCAAGGTTTCAAGAGACGCTTCCTGTAAGCTAATTCTTGATTCCACACCATGATCCCAGCTCAGCTTTTGCATTTTTCATTGATTTCCCCCCCTGTTCTTGTCAATGACTTCCTTCGTCGACTTTGTTCACCCTATTCTTATCTCCCTGGGATCACTTCAACTTTATCCCTGGATCTCTTACCGTCCTATTCTTCTCCTTCGCCTGTACTTTGCCGCCCTCACTATTTCTCATACTCCACCTACACATTATATTTACTCATATTTGGTATTTCTGTCTCGTCGTAATTATCCTCCTCCTCTGTCAAATACACACTTAGGCAAGTGGAGGCAAGCTGTCTGCAGCCCTGAAGCCTTCCCTTCCGTGCATACTAGTGCAGTACATTCTTTTCATTCAACTGTTCTCCAACGAAAAGAAAATAATAAAACTTTGTACTCTAAATGTGTCTTGCTTCCTTCATAACTGTCGACTCATTCCAAAACTGTCTTGAGCTCCAAAACCGCTCCCCCAATTACACAAAGTATCTTGAGCGCACTACTCAACAAGGATGAAAATGAACACACTTTTCTGACAAAGTCCATCAGTTTTTCCAGTGGATGACTCTTAACTAGAGGGGTACTGAGAGACTCACAATGAATCCGCATGTTATTACTACACCCGCCTACCCTTGCTGTGAGGGGAATCAAAAATCAGTATTCCAACATGCGGACCGTTTGGTTCGAAGCTCACTTTCTCGGGGGAACGTCTTTACAATATAAATGGGAACATTAGTACTTTGTATTTCAAGAACATCACACGTCCCTCACTTTATAGAGTGTGACCCTACGAGAAGCCTAAAACAAAGATATTCTTCCACTTCTACTTCCATTCCATTGTTAGTAACTCTACAATGTTTTTTAACAGTGAACGTCACCCATTTTTAGCAAAACTGCTTTCACTTATTGTTAACGTTCAGTCTTTCGATAAAATGAGCCTTCAACAAATAAAGAATTCCTGGGACAAGCTCTGGAGCGACGGAGAAAGACGGATCAAGAAAAATAAGCTTCCAGTGGGCACCATGCAAATGAAAGCTACACAAAACATGTCAAACTTATGTGACAGCAAAGCGACGTTAACGCACAGAAAGAGCATGTTCAGGCTTTTCTCCAGCAAAGACACCCGGAACAGTCGAGCCATGATTCAACTTTCTTGCTATACTTTGAGGAAATTGTGATGATATACAATGAACACACATTACATAGACATGTGCATATGTAATAAAAAAAATGCTACACAATCTGTACTACACATTGGTGGGTAGGCGAATGAAGATCGTAAATAACAATAAGCTATTTTATTACTTTCTCGTTGCTCCCGCATTCACAAATTAACTGCCGCACTTACAATAATATACAGAGATAGCTTGACAAGTCCGTCTGCAGGGTTATGCTGGCGATAAAAAGAATCATTTGTTTTTCCACACTAGCAATTGCCCATCGCTATCAAAGATATTGTAATGACAGTATTCTGCTGTACCAAGAGGGTTAAAAAGGAACATTTACACCAACACAGTATAGCAAGTGCCATTTGACCGAGATTTGGCTAGTGCATGTGTGTGTATACTTAATAACAAGTAACCACCGCCACATGTAAAACGCGTTTGGAGCTGATATTTTTTTTACACATTCACCATCTTGGGCAATCACCAAATATATAAAAAATTTGGGCCAGTTCGACCTACATCACGAGAGAAATTTTTTTGAAATTTCAAAAACATACCAAAGGGGGGGGGACCCTAACTAACCTAATTTTCTTATGGGATTTAGCATTGTGAAAACTTCCATTTTCCGTTTCGACGGCTCCAGGCTTCACACTGTTCACTGTATAGTATATATACGAGCATGGGCGCATGCCAATGGTGTTTTACCTCGTCTCTTCATTTTGCCTCGCTGTTTCCCTCCCTTTGTCTCTCTATCTCAATCCCCTTTCTTCACACAGTGTCTCTCTATCTTGTCTCGCTCTTTTGTCGCGTCCTACGTCTCTCTTTTGTCTCACCATATCTTTCTTTGTCCCTCTCTTTTGTCTCGTTTGTCTCTTTTGTCTCGTCTAAGGGTCCCTCCTTTGGTATGTTTTTGAAATTTAAAATTTCAAAAAAATTTCTCTCGTGATGTAGGTCGAACTGGCCCAAATTTTTTATATATTTGGTGATTGCCCAAGGTGGTGAATGCGTAAAAAAAATCTCAGCTCCAAACGTATTTTACATGTGGCGGTGGTTACTTGGAAGTATCATCATAAGAGTCAATACTCTCTGGCATGCACATTATACACTCAAACTGGACGACTTTCACTGAAAAAAATCGGATTTTCAATACATTCAGCACCGAAAATATGGTGACCTAAGAATAATTTTCTGAAAGAAATGACTATCTTCCAATTTCGCCAAAGGGGAATTTTTTGTCTATATCTCCAGAAACTCTTTTAGTTACTAGGTTTGTGACTCCTACTCTCACTGTATAGAAAGTAGGGAAAGAATAGGGAGGCGAAGATAGAAAGTAAGTAAAAGTTATTTGGCACCCCTTTCATAAAAGATTACACTCGGCTCCAAAGAGACAAACTATGGTCGGTTTGGTCCAGGATTGTCTTAACGAGCTCCATTGATCGATTTATAGAGTTTTCTTTCTTCTCCGTCTTTTCCCTACTCTCTCCCGTCCTCCTCCACTAACTACTTGGAAAAAGGGGTATAAGGGAGTCATAATACTGCTCCTACTCCTACCACCACTAATAGTAGTAATAGTAATAACATAAGGAAAAAGTTACACAACTCTCCCAGTAACTTCCATCCAAATCAAAGCCATTGGATTGGGTTCTAATTTAACTGCAGTCACCGTCCTGTAGTACACAGCCCAAGCAATTAAAAGTTTATTTATTTGGGTCTTAATGCGAAAATAACTCTTTTTACAATAGCAAATCCATTCTATTCTTGCCCTAACTCACACTTTCCAATTCTCTGCACTGCATTCACTTTCTTTCTTTCTCTTCGTCCACACAACACTCTACCTACTCCTCCTATTCTTGTCTGTTCCTCGCAAAGAAAAAAAAAGGGTCACATTACGTTGGGGTAAGTAGTAAGTACATTCCATTCCAACCCTCCTTACCGAAATTTCATTCTCCTCAGCAAATCCCAAGGCACAATTTTTTCCCCAAGCATAGATACATGCATGTGTAGAAAAAAGAAGCTAGCATAAAAAAAGTCTTGATCTATGTATGCACCATGTACGTTTAATTACGAAGGAGTCAGTAAGTATTTCGGGTAATCCCAAAAGTAGTATTCGGAAGAAGAAAGCTATGGAGGGATTCTCAGCTACAAAAGAAAGAAGGATGGCGTTTAAATAATACACTATGGGTTTAAGGTGTTTGCATACATGAGGGATTAAATAACATATGTATATATACAAAAATATGTATTGTACGCGCGTATCCCCTTTACTAGCCACGCTTCAGCATATAGCAGAAAAGATCCTAATTCAACTATGGAGACAACATCAGACGAATTCGTTCTTTTATATTTCCAAAAACTCTCTCCCACCCCAATGGAACATTTGTTTTAGATAAACCCATTTGAACATGTCGCTCCCGCTGCTTTCCCTATTTCGGACTCGGACACAAAATTTTACGTCAATATCATGTGGGATGCAAGTCATACTCTCCGTAATAACAGATAGATCAACAGAAACTACGGGTAAAACTCGGAAGTAGTACAACATGCTATTAAACTTCTGCTTTCCACTTCTTCCACAGCCTTTTAGGCTTGATGGATGTTTTGATTCAATTTCCCTCCATCTTTTTTGTCCCAAGCTGTAGAGCAGCAACTCCACTTTTGGAGACAGTAGGAAGGAAAGAAAGAAAAACATGATGAGGCGGCATCACGCATGGTTTTCGTATTTACAGATACGTAACAAATTACTGACACCATATTATTTCAGTTTCTTCCTACGTCTTTTCATCCCCGCATTGAATGATCGCCATCGTCACAGTCGGCATTTGTGAACGGGTGTATGTTTGTAGTATAAAATGGTTGCGAGATAATGTGCGAGGACTTCAAAGCTATTATTTTACCCTGTCGTTACATTATTATCATCATCAAACGCTTTTTTCTCTTTCCCACTTATTCTTTACCGGTACCTCTCAAACCCCATCTTCTTTTCTGTTTTACAGTATGTATACGTATACATATACACACGCCCTCATCACAAGTGTTACATTCAACAACAAATTACAAGAACAACAGGGCCATCACCACCCCGGCCACACCATCACCACTGACGACATACACATTAGCTTCCATCCTCGCCTCCCATCCTTTCTCGGGAACAAAGCGTCACACGTGTGCATCAACATTAATTCTCATCATCATTATTTAAATTCAGCAACTACGTATAGGAGCAAACAAACGACATCCATCGCTTCCTCCTCAGATCTCTTTCATCACAAATTATTTTCCAATAGTAGCCTGAGCAATCGTAATAATAACAACCAAAATTTATTGAAACAAAATCCCACTTTCACTTTCAACACGGTTAGGATGACTTCCTCGCAACAGGATTTCATATACAATCACGTATATGAAAATAAAAGGTGGGTGCGTGAGTGTGTATATAGATACTTAGATATATACATACGTATGCACCGATGTGGGCAAAAGTGTCAGCCTCAAACGAACAACATTTTTTCAAATCCTTTCCCTTTCTCATGCGTCCGCTTTTCCCGAATCATAAGAGTCAACCTGAATTTTTTACACCGTGACCAAAAACGAAAAAACGAATCCAGGCAAGCCCAACAAAGGAAACTAGTCCACCTTTTCTACCAGACAATACTCTTTTACTGCCGATTCCCAACGGCATCCGTCATAGCAATAACCGCTGGAAATGGAAAAAAAAGTAATATTTTTATAAATAACATAATCTAGTTTTCCTTGAAAATAGTAAACTGTTCTTCCCCTAAAGACGTCGATTTTAACTCTTTCTGTCATTACCACACTTGAAAATTTGTTCCGAAAGCCATGAAATGTAAAAGAGAAAACAACATTGTAACAAAAAACCTTTCCTCTCATTTCACTTCACAGCAGTTCTTCTTTCCATCATTTCCGCACCCCTGAGTTCCCTTCACCTGTTCAAACGTATGTAATTTCAACATTTCTTCCACTCTCCATACATACACGAGAACTCCAGAAAAATAACACATTAGTTGAAGAGGAAAATGCGGAGAAGCATAAACAACAACAATGTACGGGGAGAAATTTAATTCCATTGAGCAAAACGCAAGGCCCTGAATCATTTGATTATTTCCGGTAGGCTGAATATTTTCTCATCCCCTATTTAAAGTCATCTAATGCTAGCAACAACAACAACCACATCCGTAAGAAGAAGGCACAACATTGGGTGGTGGAGAAAGTTTACTGCAAAACCTTATGCAATCCTGCAACAATTTCCTTCGAACAAGCAGTAGTAACCTGGGATCCGAGAGAAATTCAGCTGAGTGAAAGCAGGGCCAAATAGTAAGACAGAGAAAGGAGGGAAGAACTTGACGTCAGATGCCGTAGAGAAAAGAGTGGATGTTGGGGGAAAGAAAAAAAGCGTTCAAGTAGAGAGAAAGACTCCGGAGTAAAGCCACTAAAACGAACCGAAATTCCATGGAAGGAAAGCGACAAAAGCAGAAACATAGTTGCATAACAGCTAACATCTTCCAACCACAAGGAGGAAACAAACAAAAGTATTTGCAAAAACACATGCACAAACTATTTGGTCATTGTAGACTCATTATGAGATGTCCGAGCGAAAAGAACTTTTTGCAACATATTCCTTGTAACCAGTACCTGCCTCATCAAAAGCCAACCAGCACTATCCACGTAGAAGTGTAGGGTCGATGAGCTAATGCAGTAAAAACTTTTGTCCTTTTGCTTTATTATCATCGTCATCTTTTATATCTCGCATCCTTCTGTCCCGTTTATGACAACCTAATACCCTCTTTGTAATTTAAGAGGATGACCAACAAATCAAGTTACTCAAAAGGAATCAAAACGACAGAAGTAGATAGTCCTAAAAATACTCAACCTAAACAAACAAACACACAAGTCCATTCTTTCCAAAAAAAGCTTAAGTGCCAATTGAGCTCTTAATGTAATAGCGGGAATGGGAACATTCAGGAGAAAGCTATTGTTTGAGGAAGGAAAGAGTGTCATCTTTCCAAAAACCTTTCTCTCTTATTAATTTGTCCTCTTCTGGCCGACATGGCGACCCCTCTGATTTAAATAGCTTTCCTTTGAACTAAAGACTGCACGTCTGCGTGTTATTACTTATTACGTTCTACCTCATTTCCTCATGCTCTTCAAGTTTTCCCCCTTTCCCTTGTCTCTTCCCCTCTCGATATTGCCGTTACTACGCTATTATGATTTCCTTTAACCTGCCCAATTACGCCAAATGATCTGTATCTCAACCCCTAAAAAAATGAACTGCGGTGAGACGCATCAGGAAACAAGGTTGGTGCGTTAAAAAATACCCATTAGATACATGTAATGTAATTACCTATATGTTCACAGACATCTGTACACTTTCGCCTATCAGCGTGGATGAAGTCATCCATAAAATTTATCCCGAGCACTTTAATTTAATAGTGGATGAGTAGCAAAAAAAAAAAAAAAAGGAAACGGGGAGAAAGAACTATAGCTTGAAACTTCATTTTGTACCGGAGCAGGGAAGCTACAGACGGGGGACGAGGCGGTGCGGAAAGCGGAAGGAGCGGGAGTACAAGAACTTTTTTCATGTTGATTGACAAGCGGAAAAAATCAATTAAATGAAACCAGTTACAACCATTTGTGGCGGATGGATAAATGGGCTGAGAGAAAGTAATTACAAGAGACGAAGAGTCGGGAAAGGAAGCAGAACTGTAGAATAAGAGGTCTTCTTTGGGACATAATATGATTCCCTTTATGACCTCGCTCCTTGTTTTTTTATAACCTCGCTTGTGTTTTTCCTTCCAAAACCATATATTATACGTACATATGCATGCGTAGTAGACTTAGTTCTTTCATTTTGGCTATCGCGTAAGGTCTAACTTTCTACACTTTCTCCCCTTGCTTTCCTCTTTTTCATGTGGGCGTAAAAACACTATCGAGGTAAACGTATCAATGACTTGAACATGATTTTGATGTGTCATCTGAATTAGTGACAACACCTGTACCAATTCGGATGGCCCCAATCAATGGTAATGTGAGATATCCGAGACAAAATGTGTACATCGGGGCACTGATAAATGTGCATAATTGACTATCCACTCACACAACAGTGCGTTCTTAAAGTAGAGGTACGCGAGTAAAGTAAAATCACTTCTCTTTAAACAAAGCCCACTTACACTTCACTTACATACCAGAATATCTACTTCTTTTTCTAAAAACATTACCCACAGAAAGAATGGAACATTGTAAGCATCTTTTAAAAAGAAAAAATGTAAACCATGACCATCCACATTTTGCTCTGCTAACTCTGAGTGTCAAAGTCTAAAATTACTATACAAAAACCATGCAAAGCCATCCCCATAATAATCATTTTCAAATGCTGAAATAAAAGACGTTTTCAACTAACTATAATAAACTATTACAAGTGCAGTCAGAAAACACTGTAACAAAATGCAAAGCTTACATACAGCAGCCTACATGTATTTATTCAAATACACGTTTTTAGAATGAATAAATGATGGAGACAAAAATTTTCATATATATATGTACAAAACACGGATATACTATTTTTCAAATACATGGACAATGGACATACAACTTGTCAAAAAGATAATTCTATCCTAAAGATTTTGTTTTTAAAAACGAGACTATTACATCAATGACTCTGAGATTTCAACCAATTACAGACAATTACGTGTCTATTCTAAACTGCTGTATTCTGTTATTCAAGTGCAGCTAGCAGCTACATTAATGGAGCACTACAGCGCCGGTCCTTTAGACTGAAATATTTCACGAATACATACATATACATATGGACACTCTGTTTCTGTTCCTTCTTCTAATTACACCCACTAGGGGATCCCGATTGTGACACTGTGACACATGGCTCTTCTCCCACACAAAAGCACATAGCAACCGAAACCAGTAAAGTAGACCGTACAGGGTGAAAGAGGAGAGGAGAGAGAAAAGAGATACCACATGACAACAGGAGAAAGCAGAATAGTGTACCATAAGATGGTATGGTGTATGAGCGAGGTAAATAGAAGTTTCTCAACTGAAAAATTATTATTACATAGTAGAAATGTCATATTAGCAGCAGAAGGTAGTTAGTGACCACTTGTGCCCATGCCTGTCTGTGTAGCAAGTTGTATATAGTAGAATGTTGACCTATATATTTTCAACAGAACTAACTTACTAAAACACTTATTTGATTACATTCATAATTTTCTGCTATCGTTACAAACAACTGTTTTGCAAAACGCATTCCCTAACTGAACCGAGTAACGTTTAAACGTTACTCCAAGAAAGACTGTCGCCATGAACGCTTTTTACTTTATTAAAAGCTAAGCCATTTGTGCTTCATCATCTACCCCTACTCAAGATCTGTATGTTTTATGTATGTATTTGGGGAGGCAGTGGAATGAGAGAAAAAACTTGAGCCGTCACCCCAAGCCCCTTCCACTTGCCCTTGCTCCTCTCCTACGAAATCCCTCCTCGTTACATGAAATCCTTATTTATAACCTCTGCTCCTCACTTATACCATTAAAAGAATTGATATTCCAAACCGTCCCACAAAATCCCTTCCCTACTACTGTACTTCCTGCCACTAAATCCTCGAGTAAAGCCCTCACTTTCACAAAGTCAGACAAGGCGCAGCCCACATCCGACTATTTCACGGAATTTGAAGGACAGTCGCCATCAACCCCCCAAGGAAATTTCGTAACTACAAAAATAAAGGATCACTGATCCCTTTGTCTTTATTCTTTCCTTTTGTTAGCAACAAAGGGTCACCACGACGAAAAGATTTAAACGAAAGGAGACCATCTGATTCTACCAGTAAGCTACTTGGTATGTGAAATTTTGTGGATTTGAGAAATAACTCGAATATCCTGCAACTATTTTTATAGTTTAAAGAATGCGACAAACTGACTAACATACGACATAAATAGCTCATTGTTGCCATTTTGTAGATAAAAACTGTGCAGCAGTGGAGAAAAGTGAGGAGGACACCGGGAGCAAAAAGCAAACAGGGGGAATTGAGAAAAAATAGAGTAATATTAGCATCAATAAAATACTACCTGCTCCCTATTTTATTCAAGAACGACCATGCCGCGCGAACTTTCCTGGGTCATGCAAACAACTTCTGGAAATTCTCTCTGCGTCTCTGCTCCTTCACCGACGATGGTGGATGGTGCACATCCAACCATTTGTACACCATCGGAAAAAGTAAAAGGAAGTCGGCAAATAGGTAATTCTAGCAGTTCCCTCAACCATTTTCTTTCCCCCTCTGTCCTTCCCAGCCGTGGGAACAACTACGGCATTTGCCAAAAGGGCGTGACAACAAATAAATTTTTTGACATCATAACTCCCAATGGGCTGCATCCTCAACACCCTTGGATCAAATAAAATAGGCGACTTTTCCTTAACTTTATTCTTTCACTGTGCTCCTTGTTTTTTCCTTTTTCTTTGCCCCATTCCTCTCACGGCCTCCTCTGCCCCACGGTCTCTCCTTTTCTCGGGTACATACATATATATATATATATATATATATATATACACACACACTACATATTACATACATATGCAGAAACATGTACATTGCGTACACAGTACACACTTATTTAGAAACGAAGATGAAGATCAAGTCTCTTGCTATGACACAACTCGCTCACCCTGTCGTCATATACAACTACACGTCCTTTTTCCTCCAGGATAATCAAATTATTTCCCCCGTCCCTTCTCCCTCACCTGTCTTTCTTTCCCCTGTTCTCTGTCAGTAAACCGTACTGTTTTGGGGAGTAGGAACACAAGTTTTGTGTATGGACATAAATACAAAAAAAATAAACAACTATCCCTTTGGACTCCCATTCTGTATTCGCTCATTCTTTCCTCCGTCAATTCCCATTACCCCTTTATCACAACAAGAACAACTCAAAAGAGGAGTTTCTCCATGAGAAAAGAAGAGACACACATCTAAAGTAGTGGGTGAGACACTCTCCCTTTCTTTACTTTCCTGGCCTCGGTGAAAAACCACCGCTCTCACTTCTCCTTTAAGAAAAGTCCATTACCACAATCCTGGATAACAGCAGCGGGAGAAAAAGCAGAAGGGACAACAACACAAGTTCACGAAAAAGGTTCTCCACCGTAACCGCTCCGGCAGCAAGTACTGGAGCCGTAGCCAGGAAAAAAAATATTCATGTGCATTCTTCATCCCAAATGAAGGAGAAAGAGCACCAATAGCTGTAGAAGTAACACAGGAAAAGGGAAGAGGAGAGGGAGGGGGTGGAGGCAAAACTTGAGAGTAAACCGTGCCAACTTTCCAGATAAAATAATATTTTATGTTATGCTTCCACCCATCCAGCCCTTATATACGTCCTACAAGTATACACACACTGTATGTAAAGTACTCTCTCATGTCCTCATTGTGAGGCCCAATGCCGTGGTTGCAGTCGTACGGAATAGGCGGGTATCCGTCCCTACCAGTCAACCTTGTAAGTGTCTGTACTCCCTCTGCGAGTAACACTCCCTGTATCTCTTCCATACTCCATAAAAAAAGGAGCCCACAAAAACGGGCTTACAGTGTTAGTTGATATGGTACGGGGGGACAAGCGTGCGGAGGAGTAAAGGGAGAGACGGAGAGAGGAAGACAGACAGAGGGAACTTCTTCTGCTGCGAAAGCACATAGAGAAACAAAATGAACATCCTTTTTTATCCTTTTCCACTGCAACAGTCTTCCGGCTGTCCCTTCTTTCTCCGTCTCTAACTGTGCTCATTGCTCCCTCGCATCAATAAGTACAAGTCACTCCTTTCAGGACAATATTTGCATACTCTGTGCCTATGGCCCCCACGTCTCACTCCGTCCACGTTACATAGCTTTACAAGACTTGCCAGCAATTCTTTAAAAACAAGAGTCTGGGGAAAGTATCTTCATTCCCCAAAACAAAAGCTTACATGTGCATATACGTGAATATGTATATACATATGTATATATACGTATGTTTACATGTACGCATTTTCTGGCACATAATTGGAGGAATGAACATAAGTACCGTAATTGCTAAAAATGTGTCCATTCTTCCAGGACGAAAAACTGGAAGGGGGAGAAACAGGCATGAATGCAAAGAAGAAAATTATAGTAACTGTTTCATGCACACTTTCATCTCCATCTTCGAAGAAAAGTACATGGCAATAGTTGTAATCCTCCCCAACTTTCTCGATATTCGAAGGTCATCTAATATTCGAATGTGAGCCTTCAGGAAGTTCGCTGCGTCATACCGCAAACTTTTTTCAATTCCTAAAGTTGTAACCATTGGCAGAAAGCAAATCATTCTCCTGAGCAATCCAGTTATATCTTCTCCAATCATTCCAAATTCTTCCTCAGCTAGACCGTCGCTATGACTCAGGTTATTTGCTGTCACATAAACAAAGGGTTAATATTTATTGCCGTCGGCATCAAAAGTAATGTGGGATACATGCATTCACCACATGTTCTATTGGCAGCTGAACAAACTCAAACAACCGTGGACGAAGATCCAGACCTTGTGTCAAAAGAAGAAATAGCATCTCGGAGTCTGCAAGACGCAGAGGGACATAGGAAAATAAAAAATTCTTGAAATCTCCCGAAGCCCTCCCACCCATTCAAAAAAGTTCATCCAATGTGGATGGAGTATCAAGTCTTCCGCTAATGAATAGACTAACCATTCCTAAAAAGTCTTAATGTCCTTTTATTTCCTTGACACATCCATACTGTAGAATGGCGCATTCCAAATACTACTTTCTCGCATTTTCTTCACGTTCTTCTTCTATTCATTAACCGTGCAATACGGCCAACCCAATGATGTGCCGATGTGACTTTGTCACTCAACTTGTAAATATGGATATTTAACATACATTCTTTACTATTTCTAGCTGAACTTTCTCCCAGTAGCGAGGTAGTTCCAATTTAAATAGCATAAAAGCAAGTCACAACAATCCTGCCTTCGAATGTAATCTAAACTGGTCACTCTTTATTTTTCCTCATCCGTTAACTCCTTCTACTTTCGCTCTACGTCCCTAAAATGAAAGTCGAATATTTCCTGGAGAAAGTATGCTTTCTCTTATCTAAAATTCCCAAAGAATTATACTCACAGTCGGATTGCTATACATTACCTATAATCACACCGATCTTGGTGTTCACGTACGCTGTATGCACATACACATACATATACATACATGCCAAATGGCGGCAATGAAAATAGAATTCAAACTCATGCAACATCAATGAGCACAAAAAAAACACCGGAGAACTTAAAAAGACAGAAGATTATAAGAATATACGCATGTTTTGGCCCCAATTTCCGGTACTTCCACTACATCTACTAAATGACAAGTTAGTTGCATACTCAGGATTCCTTCCTTGCTTCCCGTTTTCCCCTTCCACTCCTGTATTAAATATTGAAGCTAAGTTCATTTCAGTGGGGGAGGGAAATGGTGGCACGCACAGCCTTCAACTTTAAGAGCATTTTTAAAAGACAGAAGAAGAAGAGGAGCGCAGAGTGCGGACGAAAAAAAAAAGTAAAGACCCCATCACATGAACTTTCACAAATTAACGTGACTCTTCAACATTTGGACAACACATTCGGAGAAGAAACACCCCAGAGAGGAAGAAGAAGAACAACGCAAAATGCTGAAAGGGCAGTAATTTGTGATAGAAGTAAGAAGAAAGAGCATTTCATGTGGTAAGAAGCCAGTAGTCTGTTGTTTGTTTCCAGCTATTCTCAAGTACGTAAAATAATAATCACAGTAAGATCACAGACATGGTACAGAACACAATCGTGAATTCCCACTTGATTACGTGTGGTGAGTGTTTGTACGGTACTTTGTTGTGTGGCTCTTCATCCCTTGTGGGAAACAGACAAAACTCATCGTCTTCTTTGAAACATTACAAACAACATAGACCCTTAATTAGGATAAACTTTACCACAACTCCCTTTTAATGAGGAACAACATCAACACGGCATTACGAAACCTCTGAGTTTATTTCGTACCTACGAAACGAGCCACCACAACTCGAGCACCGAATCGGCGCATGGAAACACACATTAACACAGGTACAATTTTTCACTTCCGTCCCTCAGCCTTAGCATGTGCAAGTTGGTACAGGGTGCCAAATAAACCTGTACGCGTGACCTTCAGCCAAACTTCGTAGCGTAGGAAAATTGTTAAAGTTTGTATTTTATGCCAAGATTGATTGCGGGTGTAAAGGGAAAAGTCCCACTTCGATCCGACAATAACCAGCCAAGTTATGGCAGCTTTTCAGCTACAAGTTCAAAAATCGTAATCTTCGGTTCTGGGGCACGCGTAAAAACTTATTTGCCACCCTCTACATATGCACGTATGTAAGTGGTTTTTCCCTTCATCTCCCCCCTCAGAATTTTCTCGTACCCACTCACCACGCCACAGCCTCTTCTCTCCTGCTTTTCCTTCCTTTTCCCTCCCATCGACGACCATTTACGCACACATATTACTTAATTACTCTGCTAAAATACTCATTTGGGAAAACGTGCCCTGGAAAAAGAAGGTATTCACCTACTCACACAAGTTCTACCAGGTCTTCCTCCTTGTAAAAAAATTAAAAGAAGGAAACACAATTTTGCCAACCGATACCGTTGGCCTCGCAACCGAAAAACCTACACAGGAACAACTCTATCGTACTAATTTCCTCCAGCAACATTTACGTTGCACACATACACGCTTTAAATAATTATGATCCACTCGCACTTCCCTTTTCCTAATAAACATCTTTTACTGACAACGGGAAAATTTTCGACTTTTTACACACATGCACGAATAATTTCCAACGCTTCGTACTATAAGGAGCATACTCCCAAATCTAATATCCTATTCTAAATGAAAATGCTTATTCGAGAGGGGAAATTAACAAATTATGCGTGGCATGATGATAAAGTCAACTACGGGATCGTTAACGTGGAATGCAAAATTGTGATTTCCATGATATATGTATGTTTGCATGGAATTTCCGTGTTATCTGCGAAATATCCGTGTCCATACTTCATTTTTAGCTACAATAAAGAAAGAATCTGTTTCGGGATACTAATAATATAGTGATGAATAATATTTTTCACGCAGGAGCGAAGCAGACAGAGTACGAAAAGAATTACCCAAATGTATATTTAATACATGTTCTCATTCTCATCCTACAGATAAAGGGTATAGTTCAAAAGTAATTCAAGTCCAAAATTTTCAAAGTGAAGATTTTTCAGCAAAATGAATGTTCTACATTGGAGCTTTTTTTCATACAGGCTTGAGAGGTGGCAGGTTGGAAGGAAACATCTTTTAAAAACCCCCAACATTTGTATTCTACATTTTAATACATCTCTTCTAAAAAAAATTTGTCCAATGAAGTTCAACCATTTTGTAAATAAAACATCAGATACCATTTTCCAGCGAGCTACAAAAGCTATGCCGGTACGTTTTTTTCGTAGAGGTAAAGCACATAAAAATGTAAAGACATACATATCTACATATATTAAATGTCTCTTTAAACAAACGAACAAGTAAAACAACAGTGGGGAAAGTTTTACCATGCTATTTCTTTTATCAAGAGTGAAAAAAAAACAAATCATTAAGTAGTTAATAAAAATGTGTCTTCAGTGCAACAATTATCCGTGATACCGTAAGTAAGGAGTTTTCACTATTACTCACCCAATTCTATTCACAAACACCTAATTGTAAGTATGTTCATATACCAAACTATTTTGCCCTTCCATCTACACCCCCTCCACTGCTCCAGCTAAACTTCTATTCTAGCACATCTGCCGCTATTACCATTACAACCAGTTTCACCACTACGAATACTACCACGACTCCCTTCCGCATATCCTTTCCCCTATTTTTATCTGGTCATGAATCCCACAAAAAAAGCGTCTTTGAGAAAGACAGCATTACATAAAAACTCGTCTTTCACCTACCCAGTGGAACCCATTTAAAATTCCTTACTTTGTACCTAACAAAGAGCTTACTGGAGGGAGAATTCATTGAAAGACCCACCGACGACACCCGCAAGTAAGCAGCTACAGGCGGACAAGGTTAGAGCGAAAGTGAAAAGGAAAGTGAGCAGTGAATGCACATTGGAGAAGCGAGGGGTAGAGGAATGAAAAAAGAGCACACAAGATAAAAATCATGGAAAATGCCCAAAGCCTTTACCTTCTTTCACAAAGGGATGCCATGATCATCCCTTCATTCAAAAAATTCTTGAACTTCACATTATAAAAAAAAAAAAAAAACCCGAAACTCCGAACAAGCACAAGATGCAGGGTATGCGAATATAAAAAAAAAAAAAAGAAGAAAAGACTCGAATCATGGGGGAATGCAGCTGGGAAAAAACGGGAAGAAGATACAGGAGTCAGTGAAGAATATTTCACCCGGATAACCTCCATAAAATTAAATGACTTCAACCTTAATGTTCCCCAAAAGATATGAAGATACCGTTTAACACTCAACCCTATATCCAGAAAAAAAATACCTCCACAAAATTATCTTCTCAATGCACAAAGTCAATTCCATAGAGGGAAAGACGAAGTCCAAAATACAACTCTTGTACCGAGTGCGTGGTAACTTTGCAAGAACGGGTCCATGTTACTGTAAGGAAAAGAAAGCTACAAGTAAATAACCACGCTGAAATGAACGATGTGATATGTGACTGCCCCTGTTGATGAAGTTTCTCCTAGTTCACTGGCGGACTTGTTCTTGCCACTTGTCTCCTGCTACTTGCTCATGCCACAATGAGAAAGGCGATGTACGCACCAGAAGAAATGCACTGCCTCCTATTCAATGAGGATTCCCAAACCACAATTCTCCCATGTTTACGTTATCCTTAGTTTTTTCTTTTCCGTCTGGTTCAAATCAATGACTTGCCCCGTTACAAACTGTATCGGAAGCTTGTTATCCGAACAGGTATCCTTATAATTCCGTTACTTAAAATTTCCCACACAAAATAACACGCAACTGAGGTACGGTAATAGTGAAAATAAATAACCAGCACAAATACTCTGTCTCCATAAAAATTCAAAGGGACGACACTTTCACCCAACACTGTGAAATCGAAAGATCTTCAATCACAACTCCAAGTAGGAACTTTCTTGCACTTGTATTTGAATTGCTTCCACTTTCCCCGTGCATTAAAATGCCACCGTTGTACACCGTATTTCTCGTACACAATGAATAAGATAAATTGCTTTTTTTTCTTCCTAAAGTTACTCTGCACTTTCTCCTATGCTCTCTATCTTTTCCCACAACTCGTTCATACTCACATATGTATGCACACTTAGGGTGAGGAACTGGCTTTCTCGATGGATAATACATGTTTCCCTGATGCGTTCTTCTTCACACGCTCAAAGTGAACGACATTGCATTAACGGTTTACCTGCGTATTTACTCACAAGGCAAGAATCTAAAAATACGATGCGTTTGGAGCCATACCTGTACAGATACATACTAAGGCTTCCTTGCTTGGGATTGTAGATAGAATGTTTACCATAATTTTTTTCCAGCTTACCATGAGAATGCAATCGAGAAATGTAAAATTGAGGCCCAGGGAGGAAGTAGAATGCATTGCTAGCAGAACTGAGATTGAATAACTAAAAAAAACTTCTGTGGAAAGTCACTTCCGCCTTTCAGGACTACATGCTATGCTTTCACATAAGCGATGCTTTGTCAGCATCAGTAATTTTTAAAGTTATTCCAAACCAACTGGACATTACTCACTTGGAAACAACAATAAAATAAAATTTCCCAAAACCTGAACTTTTTCTGTCACCTCTCCTACACTCACCTCACACATACATACACATACACTCCATCTCCGTGACAGATATTAGTTATTCTTGTCACAAAAACTCCCTTGAAATTCCTCATACAGCAGCAACTCTCGGACGTTCCCCCTCCAATAATTCTCTGCCTTCTCCATTCCAAAAGCTGTGTCAAAATTCTGAGTCTTTTTTTATTTTCACCCCTCCATTTCCTGTAGGAACACAGCCACGGAATGTCACGTAGGACGTAGAATTTCACAATTCACTTCTTCCCCCGGCTCTACGGAGAAAAGACCTCTAAAACCAGCAAGAGGAAGGAGTAATTAAAAAAGAGCATATGTGTCATGTTGCCGCGGCAGGCATCAGCTCATTTTATACCAATTAATATATCACCCGAGTGAGCAAATCTGTCCAAGAAAAATATGAGATAACAATTAACGGGAAATGAGTTCTTTTTCTCATGTTTGAAAACATTTTAATTAATAACGTCGCACCATCTACGCGTGTCATGGATGGGGAAAGGAGTAGAATGGCAAGGAAGTAAGATATGAGAATGTATCTTTGAGTTTACAGGATGTCATACTTGCAAAGGGCGTTTTATAACTTTTGTCACCCCATGTTTCCACAACACAACCCAAATTATGATAAAGATGTGTGATATGGAACTTTCAACCTTATTTGTATTTGAATGCATAAAGCATAAAGGTTAGGCAATTACTCATCTTGACCTTAGCAGTTGAAACTCGGATAAGGTCTAATTAGCTTGGAAAAATTAGTGCGAGATCTTGACGATATATTTCTCCCCTTAGTTCAGATTAGAATAGGCTTTAAAACGCACTATCACACGTCTCTCTATGATGTATAGTTTTGCCTCCAGAAGGGGGACAAGTTATGACATACCCCCTCTGCAACATCCAAGCAGGAGGAAAAGATGAAACATTGAAATGGAAATAAAATAATAATTTTTGTTTTAAAAAACATTCCCTCACCCATATAAATTCCTGGCTGCATCCTGACAAAGAACCATAAATCTTTCCTCTCTTAGTTTTCTACTGCCACTACGACTACTCGAAACCGAACACTAGAGTGTTTCCTCCTCTCCACCTCGGCGTGAGGCAGGAATGAGGGAGACGAAATTACACTCAAACGTGAGAGTCCGAAAAAAGCCATTGCTTTCCTCTAAACTTTTGTCTCTCTATTCCATGCCGCCAACTTGTATACGCAATTTTTGTATACATGCACGCATACGTGAGAAAGTATACACGTGGATATATTAGGTTACTTTTCCCCACAGAGAAGAGCTGCGGCAACCGTGAATTCTCCTTTTTTTTTTCTACTTCCACTTCCCTCCTTTCTCCCACTTTTTTTCCCCCGCTTTAAAGAACGTCAGTGTACCCAAAATGAAAACATTACCCTCAACAGCATTCGTACGATAGTAGCTGCTCTACGTGAGTCAGTGGCCATAGTCACCCAATGCTTCTTTTTTTTCTCCCTTTTAACTCTACACAGATGTGTCGGCAGTCACAGACAATCCTCGAGTATGCGTATGTGTAAACGTGTGAAGTCGTGAAACGCCTTTGTACATATTCGAAAAATAGAAATCAAAATCAAGTGATAGTTCAGAATAAAATGAAACGAGCCCTTAATTGCACTTTGTGACTTGTTCATGCACTTGACTACGCAGATAAATGAGTGAAACTACGGATTCCCTCCCGCATTTCGAACGAACGCAAAATCCTCGCTGTCTCTGTTTCTTATTATACATACGTATCAGAACCAATAGACGACAAAATCGCTCTTCAAATGAGTTAAATTCGGTGCAGAGACACATGAGAGTGAAAGAGAAAGTGGGTGGAGAAGAGGGAGGGAGCGACAGTGAAAGAGAGAGAGAGAGAGAGAGAGAGACAGAGAAAAGTAGAAAACCCCTCCATCCTCAACAAGCTTTCTTTGTCGTGCTTTCATCGTTCAGCGTGACTACAGATACACCCCAAGCAGAGAGTCTACCAAAGCACATGCAGCTGTACGTGTACGAGCGTCCTCGTGGTACACAACCAACTACCCAACCACTTCACCATCACGAGTATCAGCACGACCATCATCACAATCAAGTCAAAGTAGTGCGGTGAGGGAAAAAGAGGAAGAAAAATCAAGGAGCTGTGAACAAAATCAAAATCTTCATTTTTTTTCATTCACTCTTTACCTCTCCTTTTTCCCCCGTTCCTACTCACAGTCCTCCCCCCTGACAGCACCGTACACCCACAAACTTTCTCCAAAACTTTCACGTCTCTATAAGCTAGCTTTTTTTCTACAAGTATCAAAACGACTATGGATGGGTATATAGTCGTCCGAGGTAATTCATCATTCAATAACCCCTTTATTCTTTTCCCGTCCCTTTCTTTCTTCTTGTGTTTCAATGTACACCTCTTCATCATTCTTTTCTATTCTCTCTACATACAATAAAGGATGGCGACAGCGGAGAGGAAAAAAATATTCCCCATTCAAACTTGCTTTTTCTATGTTCTTATCCGTTTTTTTTTTCTTGCGAGTTTTTTTTTATATTCTTGCATACCTGCTCCACACGCCCTTCACTTGACAGATGTTACAAGACCATTTACAGACGTTAATTCGCAAACGAAATGTGCAGAGAACAGGCTTGAATAGTGAATAAATGAAGTGATTAAGAACTAATAATCATCCCTTAACTTTGTCAGTGGCACCATGAACAAAGCATAGTTTGTAAGGTCGAATCAATAAGCACGCAATTTGAACTATGAAAAATTATCGCTATAAATCCTGTCAATTGAAAATCAAATTCTATTTACATTCCAATCGTGAATTCCTATCGGGATTACCAAATTTGTTCTTTCTTGGAACATGTTTTGTCAATAAAAAGTGTTTTACATTACTTCCGACACGCACTTCTAAACATACAATACAAAACTACGTCAAGCTTTTGATTTTATAAATATTTATCGACACACGTATACTGAACATTTGATTTTATTGCATTTAAACTGAAACAATAATTGTATTTCTTCCACACAAGACTTTCTTAGATTTACAGATTCGTCTCACAACGGGCTGGAGTGAATTCATTGGATAAATAAATTTATTACATCCTCCAAAAATGAACTTCCCCTGTTCAATCACATGGACATACTGGAAATCTTCCCCAATCCACAACAAAAACCAGCACGCTCAACCGCATTCATACACACACCCACATTGATACATTTCCCAGAACACATTCAATAGCACTCACAATCTCTAGAGAGAGTACATTTCGGAAAAAATATGGATCTATTTTTCCCTTCCTTGTACAAAAAATACGAAAGACGGTGAACAGAATCAAAGTCATGTTTACGATTTCGCAAACCTTGGAATCAAAGCAGAGATCTAATAATGCTACAAATAGAACACATACATACAGTGTAGAGCAACCAGTAAAAGAGAACCCGCCGTCCAGCATTACTGTATACAGATATACTTAAGTTCTATCGCAAACAAAAAGTTCACGGAGGGGACAAGAAAGGTTCCAAGAAAGGGTGGGTGGAAAAAGAGACCAGCTCTGTACGTGTTTCACCGATACTTTTTCACAATTTCTTTTGAGGGTTCCCATTGAGCTTGGGGAGAAAGTGCCAAAAAAAATCAAAGAGAAAGAAATGAGTAACGATGATGAAATCTGGTGGAAAAAAGTGAAGAACTTAGAAGCTTCAGGTTCCGTAGCGAGATACATTACAATCACATTTGAACACAACTTCAGGACAAAATCCTAACCCTAACCAATGCCAAGGACAGTCATACTTTCAACAGATTAAAGGATCTATTTCAATCAGTATCAACGTACTAAATGATGCTGTGAGAAATATGATTAACTCGTACTTTAACTTCTCCTTTTCAAGCAGCAGAAAAAAACAACCTACAAAACTCATTATTTCGATTTAATCTCCCTTCCGACGTTCCATACAATCCGCACGGTGAGATACGCTTTTGAAAACGCATTTCTGAAGACTTGCTGTTCTCTTCACTAGTCTCCCGAAGCTTTGTCTGCTTGGCTCCACCATTTTTTCTACTATGTATACCTCCTAAACTCGACCAATGACCTTGAAATAAATCCAGTCGCGACCTGACACCCGCATACACACATGACTTCCCTCATTTCTCGCCCTTGTTTGAAAGAAAAAGTTTTCACACATTTAAGGACGTAGCTCTTTCCCCCATGCTTCCATCCTTCTCTACAAAGAAAAACCATCTAAATTTCAACATACGACCAAATGGCACATCCATTTTTACGATTTTTAATCAAAAAATACTTAAATCTAGAGTACCTGTTCCCTCAAAACGGTTCCCTATATTACTCTTTTTTCTGGAAAGAATGGAGTTACAAACTCCATTCTCGAAGACTAATTTTCTCTCCATCCCGTTCCTGGAATGAAGTGGATTTATTCATAGAGCCGGATGCACTGATTGTGCGTCCCGAGCCATACAACGTAGTTATTTCACATATAAGCTCATTACTGTTAATAAAGATATGTTTACAGGTTCACGCACACGCATGGGAGTACAGTTTAAAAAAAGGCAATAAATACGAAAGCACGCAGGCATGTATGTATGTATTTGTGTGTGAGTGAAAAGTTTGCACTTCCTGCCTAAGATTGTTAGCTATGGGGAGACCATCCCCTCTCGTAGATTTTAGTTTTTCCATCTTCCTCCCTCTCCGCATCTTCTCCCTATTCTCTTGCTTTAGAAAAGATTAAATTGTCAGCAGGGAAAGAATAATGAAGAGCATAATTCAAACTTTCCCTTCCAACAACACCTTTCTCCAGTGTAACTTCAACCTCTGTAGAAAGTCTATGTGCAACATGAAACAAGAAATTAAACATTCCCTCGTTAAATCATTGTATCCCTTTTTCCTTTCCGTTCCGTTAGATACTTTAAACTGTATTATTGTGGGGCTGATAATTTCCTTCGAAATCTCCCGGCTTTCGTTGTAAGATAATAATGGACTATCCACCCCTGTTGCCAATAAAATCTTCTAATTTTAAAACCCTTCCACAGACACAGACAAGCTCATAGATACACACATATAGCATACACACCCGACAGATAACGGTGATTACAAATGTTTGCAAGAGAGCATGCCCGAAGGCTATTCTCCCCACAGAGCAGTTCACACAAGAATTCTTACCCATCCTTTCGCCCAGATTTTTCTTGTTCACTTTTTAGGCTGTAAATGAAAAGGAAGAGAAAGCTCTCTCCAGAGAAAGTTTCTAACTTTGATCATTGATTACATCTTAGCACATGGTTGAGGGCACATGATAAAACGATCACTCCCCTCCAGTTACAATTACACAGTCCTAGATCCTAGTAATACACACAACTTGTGCCTTTTCTTCCAGGAGTGCCTATTGTCCGCCAAGAGTACACACTACACACACTCCAGACCCAACAAAGATTTAGCGACCAAGAGAACAGAGAGATGAAAAAGAATCCCTGTCCCCTTATGAAATGCATAACAACAAAACCTAGCTATACTGCAGAAGTTGTCAATTCACATATAGCATCTTTCATTTTTTCAAGAACTTGCTTCAATGAACTTCTACAATAAACTCTAGTAACGACATATATTTAACCGAAAGATATGGAATTTTAATTACCTCTTACTTCTTACATGAAATTCAAACAAACCAATGCATTCTCTCTCTACATTTTATACCCTACGTTCAAATATTTTTTCCTGAAGTGCTGTGAATTCTTTTGACTTTATCGATTTGTAGTAATTGTTAAATGTAGCGGTGACAGTAATATAAAAGGATAAAAAAAGAGTTTTTTTTATCCTCACACAATAAACTTCCCCAAGAGTGGCAATGAGGTTTCGAGTAGTTATAGGTTAAAATTCTCCTGTGCTTTCTCTGAATTCATTCATCTCTGTTTCTTTTACCTTCTCCCTTTCGTTCAAATGTGTTACTATTACATTTCAAGCCAATCAAAACTTACGGGAAATCTACTCACTGAGGAACAAAGCAGAAGTATACAGGAGAACCAAATATCATTTGAATTCCAGTGTTTTAATTCAGTAGAGATTTCAACAAAATATTATTATCACCACCATCATCGCTATTATTTTCACACGCTGATATCCAGTTCAGTGGGCAGCAATGTATGATGTCCATCCAACTTATTTTGCATACATGCCTGTAATAACGTGCTCTTCTGGGAGGAAAACCACACGGATTTTCAACTTCTGCGGTAAGACTGCCGCAAAAACATAGACACTCATTCACACATACATATACCGCATGTCCCTATTGGACTAAAAATCACCCTCCCTATCTACTCTCCCCTCGGATCTCCTAGCTGAGCTTGTTTTTTTATTCAAGCAGCTTAATTATGTATGCTTACTGTTTTTCACATATGGACCTAATTCGTAACCTTTTCTCTCCTTCTCTCTCTTTCTGTGAATCCCTACTTATAGCTTGCACGCTGTCTCACTACTCCCATACCTTGCGTTCATGCCCTCCTTGTCTCTCTCACTACCACAGAAAACATTTTATTTGTAAAGTTGCAAACTTCATACAAACTTTTGCAGTCATTGTCACCAGTCACCGCAATTTGTAATTAAAAAGTTTAATGAATTTAAAAAAAAAACGATTTCCATTAAAAAAGAAACAAGACATACAAAAGTACAAAAATACACAGAGAAAATTCCAGCCACCACACCACCAATGGACTTGAGTAAATCGAGGGGTTAGAGCAAAAGAAACATAATTAATTTTCATTTGATCTGGTGACAGGCCAAAGAGATTTGTCAAATATGGTCTGGCGCAATCAAATCGATCGTGACACCCGGGAAAAACACTTCATTAATCACATCTCCAGATATACTTCCCAGCAGTACGTATACATTTGTCTCTTTCTTAACCACTCGGCAGGGAAGGCAGGTAACGAGCTTATACTACACAGGGAAATGTCACCAGTCACTGTCTTTCGCTCAGAAAATTGGTTTTTTTCCCTTTCCAACTCCTATCTATCATAAACCGCTACAACAATCCTCATGACATCTTCACATCGGATAACATGGGAAAGGGAAACCTCATTAACGGGTCTCATAATGTAATTACATGCATAATCGGAACGTTGAATTATTAGTGACACAAAAGTAATCATTGAGGAGGAGGTGGTGCGCACGATTTTTTTTTTCAAAATTAACCAGTGCGGCAATTAATATTTGATCAAAAAACAATCTCTTTCATGTCCTGATTTCCACTCCAATAAATCTAGTCTAATTACTCCCCTTGTTTTCCATTCTCGTGAACGAAGAAGATGCATCTCTTGTGAGTTGGAGAAAGAAGGGGAGGGTAAACCTAGCAGTGGAAACCTCCATCAATTTTCAAGTCACATTCTTCCTCCAGCAACATACCATTTACTGCCAGATGGTGCCTGGCTACAATTTTTCTACTACCTACTGTACAAACAATGACCTCAGAGACTTGATTGAGATTCTGTGAAGGAATCCACAGTGAATGAATACGTAGAAGATTAAGTAAAAGAAGTTGAACAAGAAAAGGAAGAGGATGGAAAAAGAAAGGGGTTGGGATGGAATCAATAGGTAAACGTGCCAAGAAAAGGCGTACATAGACACTCGCATCCATCCTTGTATTACTGCATTTTCATCTGAATAATTTCCCATTGAATTCGCAAGACTTTTCTTGAGCACAAACAGCCTCAAGCTTTGCCTTCCAAGAAGCAAAAAGGATGCGTCAGTAGTAAGTACTCTGGTAATGTATTCCAGCAACGTAATGACACGATTTTAATAAAAGTAATCATAGTAAGAGAAAACACGACAGCATTGGAGACAAGTCCGAAGCTCAACAATCAGCAAAGAAAGAGTAAATACCCTAACATTAAAATTCACACCCAGACATAACTACGGAAATTATCAGAAAACCATACAGCTAAATATAGACAAAGTCAACACAGTCCTTTTTCATTCAATTTGTTGACAATTTCGTAATTTAATCTAATGCCTTGCTTCACCCCTTCATGTTCCTAGGCAGCAATCCCAATCTGGTGCTCCGAACTCTTTCAATTAATAACACAGTTTACCTAATCCGATTCTATAACATGCATGACGGGAAAAGAAATTAGTCTCTACACAAACTACACATCCACTGATGTCGTCGCTCCTCTCACATCACACTTTGTTGTCCTAACTTCCTAAAATTCTCTAACCTTCTCTAAAAAAGACCCTAGGGATACGGATCCAATTAAGAGAGTGTAAAGTCACACACTAGGTTCAACCTCCGAACATAATTATATACACACCCCTCATAAACACAGTTCATAATATATCATGGATCTTCACACGCAATTAGCGTGAGGGTTATAATTAATTCATCATTCATAATCTGCACACACTCAGGACTACCTCTTCTCTCTTCCATTATACGACCTTCTGCGCTTTCATTTAGTACTTACAATGAGAATACGTGGAGAAAACTTTGTAGATTGAGCACATTAATTAATGCCGAAGGATAAAATGGTGAATGGTCACCACACTTTAACTCGTAAACGCCGCTTGGAGAGGAAAACAATCCCCCTTCCGCGTAGGTACACATAGTCCAAACAAAATTTTCGTATTTCATTTACACACCGTTTATTCAATAAATACAAAGAAATAAAAAAAAAAAAAAACTTTCTTCTTTAGTACCCTTAATACCATCCAGGCCGCAAGCCTGAGTGTGAGATGACACAACAAATAAATAAATGTCATGTTTTCTTATTTGGATAATTCTTTTGCTACCAAAAAATGGAAGGGAACTACTATCGTGACATGGTGAGGAATGGGAAACGATTGCTCTTCTTCTCTTAAGTGTGTCTGTGCGTGTAGAATGAAACGATTGGAGGCAAGGGTCTTTAAATTGAGAATGTGCAGGTTTTGTCCAAGAAGAGGTACATAAAAGTACTGAAAAGAACCATTTACCTCCGACTATCCTTTCGATGTCACAATATGCAGTGAGCATAGGAGTGCGAGGCAGTACCAGACAGTGAACAGAAGTATAAAAAAAAAAAAGAAATGCAAACATGTAACCATTTCGTGACAAAAGAGTAACAAATATTGTCACATGAGAGGGGAAAATACGCCAAGAGAAACTCCATTCGCGTGGATTTGGTAGTAGTGGTGGCAGAATCGACACGTGAAAGTGAGAGGAAAAGTGAAACAAGCAATCTTCATGGTTCGTTGCGTAAAAATTGGTGTTGTTGGGATAAAAAATCTATTTACTACGGCTACTGTAGCCTCTACACATAATACGCACGTCGCCAATATTTGTCAATCGCACCCATCCCGAATGCACTGTCGGATGTGCGTATGCTTCTGGTATGTGTGGGTGTGCAATTGACTGAAAACAATTATTTTCTGCGAACACACACTCAGACACACCCTATTGCTATCTTATTGTTCCTGCCAGAAGCGTCTTTTCTCCACGTTTCTGTCCTTCCCTTGGTAGAAAAAACGCACCAGAAGGTAAGGGGTAAATCTTGGCAGTGAGCATACCGATAAGTTACAATCCCCCATACGAGAAGAATGACGCCTCGAAAAATTGGAATGAACTATGTATGTGCATTTTTTTTACACCAACGCACACAAATGCGTATAGACATGTAACACCAGAAAGGGAAGTCAGTTGATTATGGGATCAAGAAACCGCACTCTTATTTGCTTGACAGAGAATTTTAGATTTGTCAACATGTTCACAACAAGTAGTTGTGAAGGACAGTTTTAGTACCAAATATATGGCAGAAGATAAAAACATAGTGTAATATGAAATGTAGACAATACCTTACCCAAAAATGACGAGAGAAAAATCAAATCTTTAAATGCTAACAACCATTATTAGTTCCAGACTTTATATGAAGAAAACAGATTCATGTATATTTACTGCACTGAAGTATCCCTGGAATCAAATTAAAACTGTCTTCATTCAAGTCTCAAAACTTTCCATAGTAAACCCCTTGAAGTTTAACAAACAGTTGTATAAAATGAGGGTTCGCTTTGAAGAAAGAATAAATTGTCAGACTTTTTTTTATTATTGTTAATACAAGTTTTTTCACAAACAAACACCACCAGCCACGCCAATTAATCAACGCTCACAGTCGTTTATGTGGAAGTTTCCCCAAAATTTGAAGCCATGCTAAAAAATTCTCACAACAGTGTCCCGTCACAGACAAAATTTTTTGGAGAACCAGTTGAATTAAAAACGGGGCAAACAAACAATTCTTCTTGCGTTCATTGTAGTGGAGAACACCGAGGAGTCGTTGAAACTTTTCTCACATTCAACCGGGTTTGAACCGACCTTGCCGAGTTCCAACTTCAACTGAAACGGCTTGGCTTCGTCTTCGCCTTTCTCCCATGCCTTACAAGTGGATAAAGTCGTTCCCTATCTCTTCCTCACTTTCACTCTGCTGTCTCTCCCAATGCCACCACTTCTGGAGCCTTTCCTCCACTCGCAGCAACCATCCAGCAAGTCTGGGCACGTTCGTAGGACCTCTACACCCACACTGGAGAAAGTAGAAGGGATACGAGCCCTATTGAGTCCTTTCCTTAGCATGTCGTTAGAGACTGCATCCCTGCTTTCCTCCTTTCTCCACTTTTCTATTCCTCCACCCTATCCCAGTTCAGGCACAAGGGTGAAAGAGAGAAAGGGAGGAAGAGAGAGAGAGAGAGAGCAGGAACAATCATTAGTCTCTTTTTGGACTTGACTTCCTTTACCCCAACTATCTTCTCGTGCACATTTCGCCTAAATCTTCACTTTTATCCGCCCCCTCTTTACCGTCACCGTCACAATCACAACCCCGTAATGGAAAGAGCTGGTTAGAAAAAAAATGACTCCATGCAAAGTTGCTTTCCTTTACCGTTACGTATAGTGAATGAATGCAAGGAGTACATAAAAGCAATTTCCATTAGCCAGCAGGAAAGGGGTGAGACGATTCCAAACTTGGAAGTACTTTTAGGATTTTAACGGTATCTGTAAATGCGGCTTCTTTAAGCACATACTCCGCACAAGCATGAGACTGGAACCAGACAGAAAAATTCCGTACGTTAGCATACAAAGATATGCAAACAGATCACGTTGCGATTCTACTGGTTATAAACTCATATCTTTATTCAGCATCTTTCCCGCTCTCACGACCATTTCCCAATGCTCCACTGAATCATTCCGGGAAAAAGGCACAAAAAAATAAGACCCGAATAAGATAAGCATCTCGTTCCTGTACTTGTCTAAATTTTAACTGACAATATAATTTCTGCGGAGACAAGAAAATAACAATCACACCGTGCATATAACTATCTTAAGTGTTTTCTATCAAAAATACAATCTCCACACTATGCATGTCCATAATAGAATACTTGAGGAAAAATCAAACACCTGCAGTAAGGGATACCTATGTATGTAGGTGCCCTGATGCCATGAGGAGAAAGTGAGAAGTGTTCTGGTCATACAAAATGTATATTTACTGCAGGGATCATACCAGATGATTTTGTAGTCTGATTTTTACTTGCACAACAAATATATGTATAACTGTACTTGGAATAGTGACAATGTAGTAAATGAATCACGTGAACAAACCATTTCTTTCACCTGCTAAGATTATATTTTTATTGTAGTAGAAAACAAAAGCATAAGCACAGAAATATCAATTCAATGTTCAAACGCACCTTCAATTTTCGCTTGTATTGCCATTCGCACTTCTAAAGATTTCAGATAAAGAGCCGGGTCATTATTTGTTCGAATTGATAACATATTTGTTGAAATTGTCTTCTAGTATCAAATTCTGGTATTTTTTACTCATTATTCGACGCTGTACCTAACTTTAGTGTTTTGGTTTAACTAAATAAAACAATTATCACTTGTCGACTATTGACATAAGAACTTTGTTTTCCTATAAAAAATCGCTTCTACACTTTTTAAGCAAGCACGTCCATCCTTGTTCCAATATAAATTTCTTCCCCTATGTTTTCTCCACTTTTCTTTATTACCTGATTAGTAGTACAAAGGTTTTGCCCTTGTAGGAAAATAAACATTCTTGTTCTACACGCACATAGGCACGCGGAGGGAAAACAAAAAAACTACGTGAATGAATTCCAAAATTTCTCACCCTTCCTCTCCCTGTCTCATGGTGAGGCATACATGTGCGAGTGGATACGATTTGAGCAAAACTAAAGATGTAAAGAACGAAAAAAGTTATGGAGTAGGATTTCTCTTCTTTCTCTCTGACTTTCTCCCACTTACTCTATTTCTTCTTTTCTCACTTCTCTGCCGCAACTTCGGCTTATAGTTTCTCTTATAAACACGAGATAAATCATATATCACACATTTAAATCAGGGAAAGAAAAAAAACTTGTCATCTTATAGCACTACATAGGATCCTTGAGAACGTTCCATGGGAACAGCAACATGTTATGCAATCACTGTAATAAATCCATACACAGAGACAAGAACGTGTGTACTTTTGAGCCTTCTTTGTTCTTATTCGTCTCTTTCCTCTTCCTTATTGTCTTCCTCTTCCGTGCCCTCGCATTTATCATCATTCAACAAGACAATTTTTACGAAAGCGCGAAAGGCAAAAAAAAACGTAAACAATCCCAAAAGGAATAGAAAAAATGGGTAAGCCCATAAGACTAAGTTAAACATTGTACAAGCTAAGGAAAGAACAATACGAAACAGGTCATGGTACATGTATAAAAAGCAATGCTTGGGGAGTATATTATCTAGCTTGAAGAAATATAAATTACTAAAGGAAGTTTCGTTTGTTCACATATGCTTACAATCTTACAACCATGTGAACAATCTGCCATACATAACTCCTACGTCGGTTCAAAATAAGCTCCGTTTTAATTTTTAATTCGATATTGGATATTTTTGCGGCTATGAAAATTCTACTTCTACACCACGTATTCATGTACATACATCAGGCGAGCAGTAAAACCATAAGATTTACTTTCTCAATAAAAATGAACACATTCCGTATGCACTTTAAAGTCTTTCCCGTCGGTGTCGTAAAAGACACAGGACCCCGCTATACAAAACCCAAACTACACCAAAACGCAAAGTACATAATCAAAAGATACAAACACGTAAATAAATCATAGTCCAACGAATCACCGACAACAATCATAATCTTTTTATTCGTGACGTGACTGTTATTTCGTATTTCTCTCCCAAATTTTTTAATCCTCTGGGTAAAATCTAACACGAAAATATTGGGTCATTTCAACGGCACCTCCGGCGAAAAGCGTGCTTACCATAAGAATCAGTCTTATTGTGTATATATCTATGTTTACACCTATAAAATCTTATTTCACAATAAGCCATCATAAAGTCGACAAGGGTGAAACAGTGTACTAATAATAATAAAATCCAAACTTTCTCCACTCAATACTAAATTTATGTGGAAATATATGTACTATTTCGAATGAATACATTTTCCCCAATGTAAGTACAGCAAAACGATAAAAGGAATGACTAGTGACCAGCAATTATTAAGCCATTAAAACCAAATAAACAAGTTTGTTCCTCATTTAAGTCCTTTCTTGCCCACAAAATAGTTTATACTACATAGAGAGAGAAGTTTCACCCCGTCAAATATTACAGCCTCTGGCTCAAAATCCACTGTAGCACATACAGCGCCACCTAGTGGCAAGGAACTACAACGAACTCGCAACTTTCACATTTCGCCAAGCCACCGCGCTTCTAGTTACTTTGTAGAAACGTCAACGGTTGCAGATATTCTGTCCCCAGCATTTTGCTAACATCCCAGCCTACAAAACGATCGAATCGAATGGAATGAGAAACCGAAATAGTGCAGTGACAGAGAATGCTGGAGAAAAGAAAAAGAAAAAAACAGAAAAAATCTTACCCAATTCTCTCACTCGCTTCTTCCTCTAGCTACCCAACGTATTACTTTCTCTTCCAGGAGGGGAAAAAAATAGAATGAGAAGAAAGAGAGAAAGCGCGAGGAGTCAACATACACTTACTGCATCGCCATCCACTCATTGAAACATATTTTTTGCCCCAACACCTCATACCCATTGCTACTGTTTCACTACTTTCTTGAAACTTTTCCATACCCAAGTAGTCACCACTTGTTCTTTTTTCTCCAACTTTTTTTTTTATTTCCGATTTTTTTTTCTCTTTAAAAGCTACATGACTGAAAATCGTGAATCGAACATAGCGAATGAAAGACCAGGGGAGAAAGCACCAAAGAGGAAAAGAGAAAAAAAAGTTACTTTTCTTTCTCTTTCCAACCAACCGCAAATGGATCTTTACACGTCCTTACTACACATATGCATGAAAGAACTGGAATGATAGTGGTATGCAAAAATATTCTCCCTCCATCTGGGACAGAGAAGGGGAGTGCACGGAGAGCAATCATGAGTTTACACATGCATCGGTGTATGAATGCGAAGAAAAAAGAATGCCATGATGTAAGGCAATATTGTCAGAATTCAGCATGATAGAGCCAAAGAGGAAATATGACAGGGAAGAGTGAAAGGAATATTTTATAAAGAAAAAAAAAAGAGCCAGTGAAACATATAGATATGATACAAACATAATACGAAAAAAATTGTATTTCGTACCAAGGAGTGCCTGGAAGAGTCTTGACTTGAAGATGCGAATCACGCGTTCGATGGCTAATCGCAACTGCTTGTCCTGTGGTTTTGTGAGCTTGGAGTGGTAGTCTTCAAGAAGCTCCAGGGCCCGATGGGCTTCTGCGTTCACAAAAAAAAAAAAGTGCCAAAAATGTTAATACGGTTGCTTGACATCAGAACCCACAAATAAATACAGCTGCGAAATAAAACTATGCATATAATAATTTCTCCAAAAATAGCACCCTCATTGCTAATTGTCAAGGGAAATTCGTTCCTCGTTCAAAACCACGCAACACCTCGAAAAAAAAAGAGTTATAAAATCATTATAATTTCCACGTACAATGAAATTGTGAAATCGGAACCAAAAATATGACATTGCCAGTCTTTCTCATGCGCATAAATGAATGCGGCATTGTCTCATTTAACTCTTCCAGGAATCATTTTCAGGAATTTTCATTAACACGTATAGGGTTGCAAAAGGATAGACCATATCCCCTTACTAATTGAAAACATCCAGTCATACTGTACAGAATAGCTGGAAAAGTTGCACCTACCAACATGTGTACAATCTCTCTCAGAACACGTTGATATGTGGCTGAGAGCTCTCGTAAGAATTTTATTGCGATTCCAGAAAGAGGATTCTATTTCAGTAATTATCAATGTCAAAGTGACTCAAGCAAAGTCATTTCATTTAATCACTCAGACTTGGAACGATGGACTGACGCAACTTGCACGCAATTTTGTTAAATAAAGTAGGCTCGTATTATGGAATTAATTAATTATGCGGAACGAACTGCTAGAAATAACCGCTTCCCATCCAAAGAAGCAAAACAGAAACTGGTGGCAGCCACTAAATATTGCTTGTAACTTCTGCAATATTTGGATGGCGGAGTCGCTCACGAAGTACAGATTACAGCCTAAAAACCGAGGTCCATATACGAAAGTAAGGTCTAATCCCACTGCAACAACTTTTGATGCTGCATGATATCTGGACGGATACCGGAGGAGGTCGGTGTATTCCTTTTCCAGTTACCCTGTGTCTGTACCCATTCACAAGTTCACACTTTGTTCCTTCCCTCATCAACTTTTTATCTTTCTGCTCTCCCTTCAACTCTTCTTCACTTCCTGATTTCGAATGCAGACACCCTCTGGATTCCATAAGTTATTAGCATTTTAACGTATCATGGCAATGTATTTTAGTATATGCAATAGGAAGAAAATGGAAAATATGGTTTCGAAGTTCTCAGGGAAAGTCCGGGATGGATGTGATAAAATTCCATCACAATGTACGTTTTCCCTTCGAATTGGCCTTATTTTATGAACTCTTGCCTGTAATTAATAAATGAAAGAGAGCTAATACCAAGATCAACACAAGCTAGTGTTTGTAACACAAATTATTACATCGGTTGCAACGACACCAGCTCCTAAGCAAGTTACAACGATGAAACGCGGGAGAAAAAAATTCAACAATAATAGAACATTTTCGGACTACGGACGCCTTTTTTTCTCGTCATGACATTTATTTATAAAAATGATTCCATTCCATGCTTGTGCTGCTGTTACTTTCCATTCTGTTGCTAAAAGCATCTGCCACTGTTTTCCAAACTCATACACTATGCATGACCATCCTCTTAAGCCACAAAGACGACAACAGAGTCGTGTGGTTAATAAGGAAAGAAAGTCAAATTACTTTCCCAGTCTTTTCGCTTCCAAGTTTACGCAAGGATAAAACCATCCCAATGCAAAAGAGGGGGAGAACCAAAGAGAGCCAGACGAAAGAATCTCAGAAAAGCAAAGCCCGCATTAGCTACTGAACTGACCTCATTGAACTTAAGAGTGGTATGTTTATAATTCATTATGAAACCCACTGTATTATGGAAAAACAACAAGGACAAAATAGTACAGGGTTTGCAAATATGTCTGATACCCCCTACTGCCCAAGCCAAAACTACAAATCGCACGCAAACGTGGAATGACTAACTTGAAAGTTTGACCAGATCTACATTAAAATAATGTTTTTCACACCAAAACGAACCATAATTACGGAAGTCACTACATCTAACGTGTTTGACCGTTAAATTGAGCGGCTTTTCCCGGTATAATCATTATTTGCAATCAGACTAATGTCCAATTCAATGCATCGACTCAAACTTGTGTTTCAATAAGCTTAATCGCTATAGCATCTATCATGGAGAATGTAATATTTTTTCCGCATACACATTTCGATCAGCTTCAAAATCAGCTACTGCATTTCTGAGTGCGATTTGTATTTTGGACTGCAGGGGGTAGCCGACACTTTTGCATACCCCATACAAGTAAGCACAGAGATGATTCACACAATAAGCTTACTATAGCTTCAAGTGGTACTTTCCTGTGAACACTTTAAAACAGCCATTTTGATGTTATGCACCGTTTCGGTACATTCTTCTGCGATTCTTTTTGCAAGCCTATCCTTTACCCTTGGACGCTAACCCAGTAATTGGAGTACATTATACAGGACCCCAAAATAAATTACTGGAACTTCCTCCATAAACATAAAGAATGTAGATCTCGTCTGCATTCAGTAATTACTTACCATGGCGTCCCATGCCAGTAACACACGGAAAATAAATACTATTACCATTACCAAGGCTACATTCTGTATGTTCTGTGCTTCCTACGAAGTAAATATCTTCGTGAGTATAAAAGCAAGAAGTGAACAGTAGTAAAAGAATTTTTCTCTCTCATAGTAGCGCTAGAAGAAATGAGATAATGGTGACGCTAGCTGGAAGAGTAGAGAAAAAGAACCTGAAAGAAAGAGACAGGAAGGAGAAAGGATAAGTTACGATGGAGACCGTAAGTAGTAATTAAGTTCGTGTAGGTACGATTTTATACGTCACCGCCACAGTTATATTCGACGCAAACACTGACTTTACTTCCAGCGAGTGGAGATGATATTTCTAACATTTATATCATCACATGAGCATGAAGTCAGATGAACACTTTGTAAGAACGCATTAAAAATTTCGGAATGTGTTCATACATTCTGGAGCCTGTGTGTAGCCCAGTAGCTACTTCTTCGCAAATACATACATATTTACATATACAGAGATCCTAATATCACTATACACTCACGTCCAGTCCACAACGCAAACCTCAAATATGTACATACAGACATACGTTGGGTGCACATTCGTGGTACCAAGGAAAGATTGTCTCTCCCTACAGCCAAAACTAGGGAGAAATGGTACTCTCTATTGCAGAATTTTATTGCGGACCTGAAAAAAACCCCATAACAAACTGACCAACATAGGCTAAACCATAGTCATTCTGGGGCGTTAATTCTAAAAGGATCAATTTTCAAACAAATGGAAAACATCTCAAAATTTAAAAATCATCAAAAAATTACCAAAATTCCATGCTAAGCCAGAATTCTATCCAAAAAAATTCAGTAAAAGCATTCCCAATGACCTTTCGTTCTGTTTAAGATTAGTTCTTTTGGCTTTTACCTATCAACACGCATGCAATCAAGACCTTCACTTCCCTCGTATTTTGTCACATTTCGCCTCACTAAAATAACCAGAAAGAAAACATGGCCATTACAGAATTATGAAAAAAGAAATTAGGAGAGGAGATACAAGGCGGGATAAAAAAAATTGGGACTAAACCAGAAAAAAAGGTAGGAACGTCAGTAGAATGACTTGGGTGTGTACTTTTAGCGCTAAGTAAAAACCAAAGAAGTATGCAAGGGTGCCTTATAATTCGTTTCGATCTCGAATTATTCGTAACATCTACAATAAAACTCTGCATTAGAGAATATTTTTGCCGATTTTTACTTTTCCTAGGTTGTGCTGCAGGGGAAGTGTTAAAAGAAGGGTTAATGCTTATTTCAATTCGCATTCAGCACAAATAATAATTGTGGCGCCCTTGCAAAGAATTTGAGAAGTCAATCATATGTATATTCAATTGATAAGTCACAATGTCAGAACTGTTTGTAATAAGGAATCACTTTCTGCCTTCTGCCCAATTATGTTATTTGCTCTAGTTCCGAAGAATTTCGAAATACACGAGTATTCATGAAAGAATATAATCTGACGGATTTTTCGGAGCATAAACATGTGCAGCATCTATTACTTCTAGATAAACATTACTTTTCATCGAGTACCAACACTTTGTGGTGCAGATGGAACTGTTGAGGGTTAGATGTGGTAAGGGGCATCTCAAGTTTTTCTCAGGAAATGAAACGCAGGTTGGGCAAGTGATGTAAACGCCGATCCCATGTATTTTTTCCATGGCCAGTAAATAAGAAAAATAATTTTAAAGTATCCAGTAAATATATACGAATGTACCTATACATATTCCATACAATATGTGTATTTAGTTTTCGCTCAACCTTGCATTAAAAGATTCTTGTGACATCCTTCATTATATGTATATGTAAATATGTACCTACATATATACGGGTGAGAATATTCAACGAACTTCGATAATAATATCGTCCCATCTGTTTCGGGTACAATCACTCGCAGGTACAATCCTCGAAAAGTAAACAGATAGAAATCATACTTAACGATCATGATAATTACAGGACAAATTAGTACTAAGCGTTGTCAGTTTATAACTGTTAACGTCTTTTCCGCTTAAATTGTGTACAGGAGCGATTCATCTAACACGTTTTGGACGCTAAGTATGGAGCAAGGACAAATAGCTAATCAAGAAAAACTGAAACTTATGCTAGTCAGGGATTCCTAATTACGCAGTAAAAGCTCATGTCAAGTACCACATAACGGGTATACATTTTGTGATACCTGTAAATATATCTTGTCAGTAGTGAAATAACCAAGTTGATCCCACAGATTCATCTACTGCACGAGATGGCAAACATTATTTATATCAAAGGTTATGAACATCATCAGAGGTTCCGATTTTATGTTGCACTAGAAGGTGAGACTATATCTCTATTTTGTAACTGTTGATACAGGAAGCATGTAAGAAATAGATACGGCATTCGATGCTGGTTTCACCGCGAAGCCATATAATTCTGCGCCACACCGGAGACGGGAGATCAAAAACCGGGCTTTCAATAATTACACAGTTTGTGCACGACCACCAAATACTTTCTACAAGCTGTTCTCAAACCTTCTTTGGGAGCACTTCACTCAAGGGGCTGCAAGCATTTCAACATAGTTCAAGATTAGTTGAAAGGAAGGGCTAGTGGTCGTAGCTAGTATCATTTTTGGGGTGAGATGTAACAGCAATTATTCTCTTCGGCCAACTGTCTCAAGGTATGCTACATGCAGCTTCTGTACATTACAAACAAAAATGTCTTCGGACATATGTATGTGCATGTGCATGTAACACAAATTCTTGTGTATAATTGAAGGCCATTAAGGGAGAATAAGTCCAGCATGAGGGACGATCTGAGGAAATCCGATCCAACTCATTTGAATTCTGTAGTACCTGGTACCTATTACCATTACCTATACGACAGACTTCTCCATCATATGAGAAGTAGGTTAATGGATTCATTAACCACCCAGCCAGGTATTTTCTACAAAGATCATTAAAATTTTTGGACTTCGAAATACAGAATGCTCTCTATTACTATTCTGTATTTCTTTTGGTGGAACAACACTTTCACTCCGCATGGATGTCCATTTAAGTAGAAATCACAAGCGTATGCATTTCAAGAAACCTCTTTATAGCATTTCCATAGTAATACTCTCCATCCACCTTTCGTGGTTTTTCCCTCTTCAGATGATACACATTCAGTCGGTGAGAGAAAGGCGGGCAAGAAGGAGATACATATGTAATATGTATAAAGGAAATGGAGACCAGGAGAGTAACGATAGAGCCCAAGTTAAATATTCCTCTAGATATATTAACAATTAACACCCGTTGCAACTGCATACAAATTTCATCTTCACCAGTTTCTTTCCCTCTCACCGAGTCTCAATGCAAGCATTATACTTAATGAATCTCTGGGAAAACAAAAGCACCAGCTTATCCTCATCGCACGTAGCTTAGTGGACTGTATTTCTCTTCTCCTCCGGGTGTCCGGGTTTACACCCTCGACTTCTCCCGCTACGCAAGGCACACGTATTCATACGCTGTGCCTCTAGAGAACGAGATACCCTCCAATCAATAGCGGTGCATAATATTGGTGGTCCAAAAACTTCGGAACGCTACTTAGCGGAGCCACGACTAAAGTGCTATCTCAAAAGTCACGCTGCAGAGTCACCACAAATGAAACGATTTTATTTGGAGAAAACATGACAAAGTTGGGATATGAAGTGCATAGTGTACACCATTAAATCCCTTCAAACGACTAGCTCTATTCCGTAGCACCAATCTTTCTCCCATACTGCGCTTTCGTATTCCGCTCATGACACGATCATTACTATTATTCCTGTGGTAAAATTGTTTTCATCGCTTTTTCTTCCACAAAGGACAGCTTTTGTCCCACACTTTTGGTCCCTTTATACCCATTATAGCCATCATTCTTTCATCATTTATTGTGACCTGACTTTTCCATCCTCCACCACCTCAGAATGACAGAAAACAATCGTAATCCGCATAAGTTAGTCAAACCAACAAAAAGAAGTCTGTTGATTACATCAAATTACACAATTACAAGCTCCATTACGATGAAGTATAGTGAATACTTCATTTCGTATAAGTAGGGTGCATATTTATAGGTTTTCCCCGTCAAAATATTGTAATGTACGCGTAATCATTCGCAAATACTTAATGTCATCACGTGTTCATTCCAACTTTAGCTCTTCGGTAGTCATATCAAAAGCCAGTGCAGGTGGTCAGTAACCTACAAAATGAAAGTCAGGTGTGTTCAACTTTCTTCTTCAAAGTTTGTAATCCGAAAGAAGCAAATAGAACGCCGGAAAATACTATTTCCTTCGCTTCCGTAGTGTACTATTACCTAACAGTCATTTATAACGTCGTAGAACGTGTATACATATAAATCTTCCAGTCCAGAATGTAGTAGTCCCGGTGCGAGGAAAGCAAACAGAAAAATTCCAAACTGGATTAAAAAATTCCAAACGTGAGTTTCTTCCTTTCTTTACACGTAAGCAAACTTTATACAACTCCATGAAAGGCCAATAGAGCTGACACGGGCTGTGCAAACAATTATATGCACATATATACACATATGAAATATGCACATGGCACATATACACCCACATTCCCCCGATAAATTGTCATTCATTTCATTCAGCTAGCACATTGAAAGTCCTACCGAGAACACGCGCTTGCACACGAAGTCTTTGATGTCTTTTGTTCTAACTTTGTAAATCCCGAATTTCAGGGAAATCTCGGCAAACTATCTTCTACAGTTAACGGAATAAAGCTCACACCTGGGTCATACAACTGGGGATGGCTGGTCTATATAAAAAAAATAGGACAGACCACATAACGCACATAGGCAACTAAAGTAAACAACTCCATCAGCAACTCAATGGCTTATTACGCCGTGTAGCAAACGTTGTATTCAACGCGATTGAACTCTCATACCCTCAATTACTGAAGTCGTAACTGGAACTTTAAATCAAGAGACAAACCTACAATCAATTCCTTGTTGACCCCTTTTTGTTCCGTGAACATTGCGGATTCGAAAAACATCCTTAGATCAACTCCATCTACAATCATCCATAAAGTAACATGTACAAACATTGTTTTAAATTGTTGGCGGAACCGGCTAAAATACGTTAGGCTGCACCTATGCACTTCTATCTACACACCATGTTGTACATTATAGACAAGGTGGAAGTCAAATATGAACTATGGAATCCTCTCCCAGCCCCAGTTTTAGTCACATACAAACAGACCTCTCCTTGTCTCGCAGCGGAAACTCTGTCAGACACTAAAACATGTCATTCCTCTATTTACCAGCAAACTTATAATAGAAAAACATGTCATAGCCAGAGCTTGTATGTAATACGGAGCCAAAGTAATCAACGCACCGAAAACCATGAAAGAAGCAGATAAAATGAAAGGTGAGTGTATAAAGTAAAGAATAAAGAAAATTCCCACCCATGAACTGCTCCACCTACCTATTTTCCCACCTAATGTACACACAAAATATAATTAAACAGCACGCTAGAATGTTTGAAGTATAGAGTCATATACCTGAGCTTGTACACATATGTGAGATCTACAAAGCATCAAAGTATTAAGGAAAACTTTTCATAATAGAATCACTCAATCGACGAGTTCAAATTTGGGTGTAATTACATAGGGGACTTTCCCTGCATGTTATGTATATAATATGTACCTATGTATATGTCGTCCACATTATCCCAGGCACAAAGACTTTGAAAGCTCTGTATTAGTTATTAATGGTGCACGATCCATGTCAAATAATGCCACTCATCTCTCCTTTTCTGTTGTTTCTTTCACCATCACAGCTGATCGAGTACACATGGAAAACCACTCTATTGTGGTAGAAACAACACAGGTTAATGAAAAGAAGGCTGTCACCCATATTATGGTTCCACTTCTTTTATTAAATATCCGAAAGTTCACATTTGGATAAGTGCTTATACCAGTAACTATACACATATTACACCTTAACGAGCACAAAATGCAACGAAATGTGCTTACGATGTGATCATGGTGGCGTTGGCGCTCGGAGGAAAAATCAGATAAAGCTATAGTGCTGCTAAGGTAAAATAAGTTCAAATACCAGGTCTGACTACATCTTCATTTACTGTCCCCCTTCTATTTAGATTCCATACACGTTTCTAAATCAATGCACTTCAACACTTAGTATACACGCCTTGCGAAAGTTTAAATAGACACATGTGTATACCATTTCCTTCCCTTTTCCTTTCCTCTTTCAATAATAAATAAACTTCGCTCCAAAATATAGTAGCTATTAGCTATACAACATCCTGCTTACAGATTTTATAACCAAGCATCTTGGTTCTTCAATCCACAGACACCCCGTGCCCCAAATAGGTCCTACCAGAGGTAACTCCAATTGTCAAAGAAAATATTGGACCAGTATAACGGCTACGTTTTGTGTAGTGTGAAACATGCATCTCTACGTGTTTGACTTTTTATTCCGACAAACAAAACATGATTAAAAGAACCAAGTGATTAGTATTTCGAATAATCAATCCTACGCGTAATATACTGTATGTATACATTATCCATAATCCATACCTATATGCCTTCGTGAAAATCGCGCAGCTTACGCTAAAAATATGACTTCAGAACCAGTGATGTTCTTGATATTACAGAAATGTGAAAACGTCAGCGTAAACGAAGGATGAACTTACAAAGCTTAAAAATCTCTATGTAGACATTTGGATGCGCATCCAACCTGGATTTCCATTTTCAACCAGTTCTATAATGAGCAATGTACTCAGTTACTTACTTTCTCATTAATCAATAGTCTCGAAATGCACCGCACCCGCCACTGAAAATCTTTTATCCTACACTGGAAAAACTAGTGGGCACAAGGAATATTTATCAACCTAAGCATATACGGCGGAAGGATTAAATATATGTACAAAGCGCCCCAAAACTACAATTACGCAGTGGTGCGAAAAGAAGTACAAACATTCAGGTTAAAAAGCAACCAAATTATGACAATCTTTCAAAATCCTATTCCTCGAGCCTGGAATGATATTATGTCTGCACTTTATAATTTATACGTTATGTATGTGTACCCTCGTACGCTGCACGCTTTTAACCACCCCACATCATTCTCCATGTTACATATGCATACGCAGCAAAGTCAATACTAAGCCGTGACGGATACAGACGTTGTAAATCGCCCAGCTTCAGGAAATTAGAAACTAGCACACAACACATCCATCTTTCATTATTCACTGGCCTTTCACAAACTGAAGGGTTTCAAGAATTAGTGGCGCAGACCGTCGAGCGTTCTTCTAATCTCTGCAGCACAAACACCAAATTGAAGAAGTGAATGCACGTCCATAATGCTCGCCAATCAAATTATTTTGAATGTTTCTGCTAGGCACGAAGCCACTTCCTATTTCTCAGTCACTGCGCATAAAACAATGTGTAATAATTTTCCAAAGTTGTACGCGATTGCAAGAAATAGATCCAGAATCAATTTACATACCTGAAAGCATGTTTTTGCTTTTTTTTAACAGGGAAAAAACAGGAACATGAAAATAAACATCTGATTAAACGAATTCCAGCTACGGGAAAAACCACACTTACATACATACATACGACTATCAAAACAACGGACGGTGATTCAAACGACGTGGACAACCGAAAACCAACATACAAAACAAACCTCAACCAAAAACCAAAGGTTGAAGAGAATATTGAAAAGGAACCACGAATAGTTGTTTTAATCAGTGTTGAATACGATAAATACAATTATTAAAAAATAATAGTATCACGTATGTAGTTAGCAGTTAGCACCCGAAGAATAAACAGTTTTAGCAGGAACAGTAATAATACAAGCAGCTTTTGCAGAAGCAAATAGTAAATATGAAATTCGCATTCATGCTCCTGTGCGTGAGACGCACTTAATCCCGTCGTGGTATTCATACAAATGCCTGCACATACACGCAGGCACATAGACCAAACGAACGCATATTCACAACCGCATTCGTTCTTTCACATTGAACACCTTCTCATACTACTGAACGGGACGTGGTGCACGGTGGCCGCAATTCTCATACATATGTACATATTATATATTACACTATACATATGGTTAGAAACACTACCCACAGATTCAGCATACCTCAAGAATAGTATTCTCCTCTCCAACGAATGAGTTCGTATTGTCGTACATGCACACCTCATTCCTTTCTCTGCACATTATCTACTCCATACATATGTCTTTACAGGAATTAAAGTAGATACAATGGTGGAAAGTACCATTACTATTAGTTCACGTCTTGTGTCACACATTGTCATGAGGAAAGTTCTTTTGTTTCTTGTGATTCTGGAGTGCTCAGGAAAAGTGCAGAGATGGTGGTGAAGACGGAGGAGGAGGGAAATCCCAACAAATAACTCTACTTCCAACTTTGTTGAAATGGCTCTGCAGAGAAATTGACTCTGAATCAAACTCTCCTCCTCGAATGTTCCTTCCTCGTCTTCCTGCTCCTCCCCTTTGCTTTCTACAAAATAGTACTTTTTTAGTACTTTCTTTCTTGCTGCTACTCCAACCCTTCATTTTGTCTTTATTTTACACACGATCAACGAAAATCAACCGAAAAATTTCAAATACAAAGGGACACCAAAATCCTATATCCTATACATACATACATAGTACTTCAATCATCCACTTTTTATGACATTCTCTCCACAGATTCCTTTTTCCACAGCCCATGCTACCTCTATGTATTGTAAATGGTGTATTGATGAACGTATATATGTAACTAATACCTACATATATCCATTACTGGACACCTAAAAGGCTAGAACTACCAACTACCTTACCATTCGCGAAGATTGGGAGTCTGTACAAGAATGCGTGCTAACATTACAATCCACCAAAAATTGTCCGCCCTGAAATTTTGTCATGAATAAAGTTTTTTGTGTGATAAATTTTCTTCCACTACCGTCCAGTTAGCTGTACTTCGTCCCCAATGCTAAGAAAAATACGTACATATTTCGAAAGAAAATTGCAGCCCGTCCTCTTCGAGCATTCGGTGAAATATTTCCCCAGATATCTACCTCGAATGTAATGTGCATTTGTCACAGATAAATCTTTTTTGTTACTTTAACAGACATCCCCGGAAATAATAACCACCAACGAGATGGTAGGTTCTAGGTGCAGGAAAAGTTTACCCACAAACACAGTAGTATTGATTCATTATGGATGGATTTTGGACCATTTTTCACGAGGTCGACATGTATTTCTTTCGTAAATTTCTATTTCACAACACTTACTTCTCTTTATGCAGACAGTTTTCCCATCTCTCACGCTTCCAAACGAGAATCGGTGTATCAACATGGATGGGCATTTCAAAAAAAAAGATTTTAAGTTTGCCAGTACTAGGACGGGCAGGGCAACACTCGGAACATTGTTCAAATTTAAAAGTATTTAGACGGGCATCCGCATTTATAGCACCAGCATCCAAATGCAAGAGCGATGCAGGGCACAAATAAAGGTCTGTAAGGAAAGTTGCAGAGAAAGAAGAAATCAAGAAATCCATCAAATTTCTCCCCCCACATCCCACACAAGGTCAAATGATCCAAAGTAGGCAATGATGTATATTTTTGGAAGAAACCAGACTATCCATACATGCAAAGCAAAGATGACTAAACAGTTTCATTAACACATACTGGGAGATGTGCATTTCACATTATGACTAGCATCCTGTGATGTTTTAAAATAAATCAATCGCAAACGTTTGTAAATAGAACACTGGCCTATCCAAAGCATGAGCAAGCTAGCTGTGGTTCTGGAGAGAAAGTAATGAGTACTTTCTATGAGGGTTTAAGAAATAACAAATGCCCACACATTTCTCTCATTTTCAACCAATTTATATTCTTTTAAAAAAAACTCTACATCACGGCTTTAAATAAGACAGTATGACTTCCAAAAAATGCAAATATATTATGTCGCTAATATAACTTATGCATTAAATTGATAGTCGCTTTCAACATGTACTTAAGACTGGTATTGAGCGCATGCGGTTCAAACTTGGGAAATTTTTTAAGCTACGCATTATTTGTAAAATCACCTTAGACACAGCCGATCCTTTGTACAATCGTCAGGACATAACAATAGTATATACATTACATACATACAAAAGAATGGACAAACCCCTCCCCTAGAAATGTGCTCAGAAACGGAATAATAATTACCAGTACAAATGTCAAAAGCACTTCTCACCCATCACTTTATTCATCCTTCATCGCTAGCAACAACAAAAGACCATCACTTATTCTCTTTGCTTACATTTCGTCAAGTGTAACTAAATATTATATACTATAGAAACGACCCAACACTGAAATTCAGTCAGACTGGGCGAAGTGGAGGAAATCACAATTAGTCCTCATTTTATTTTTTGGTTAAAATATTACTATTATTCAAGCCGTTCCATGTTCTGCTTCCTCAGCTCTTCGATACACTTGCCATTACCATCATCCCCACATGGTCTTCCTAATTACTGTTAAAACATGAGATGAGCTAGGGAAACTAAGCGGAGAAGAGAAACGACGCTATAACTCAAATGCATACATATGTAGGTTTAGCATGAATACCGCTTGTCCTCACAATGGAATTTGTCTTTACCTTCCATAGTGAATAACTTACTCATGTGCTTATTGTAAAAAAAAATGCTTGCGAAAGCAAAACAATAATACCAACGGAAAGGCATATTTATTAATGTATTGAGGGTGCAGAAGCTTTAAAAAAGTAAATTTAAAAAATTTACATTATACTTCTGCTGCGCCTACCTAACCCACAAATTCATATGAATGCGCAAAAAATAAAACATGTCACTGCAATAACGTGTGAAACCACCATAGTTGAAAATATATTGCATGCATTGATGGAAAGTCTGGCGAGAAGGGTGCGATCTTTTTGTACACTCCACCTGAGTCCACGATACATATTTCTCTTTTGCAATTTACACTTCGTACTTAGACACCCAGTGTGACTTGTAAAAATTAAAAAAATAAACATTACTTCTTTTCCCTCCTCCCACTCCTGCAAGCACATCCTTTCGATATGAGTTTCTGATTTACATTCTTCTTCACATTAAAAATACGTGCAGAAAGTACTCGGTACTTTCTGCATTAGAAAATATTATGCATGCTGTAGCACCAGAAGCAACATAGAGGAGGGTACAACGCTTGTAGAAATATTAGGTTGTTTCTATTCTCGCGGGGGACCAGCTGTACTGGGATGTGACGTAGAGTGAGTGATGCCGAAACGCCACCCCTTATTGAATTGGTATGTACGTATACGTGTAAGGTATATACTCTTTAAGTTACATCCGTAATCACAAATCACGTTTATTCACATAATATTTAAATTACTTATCAATGTTGAACATTTTACTTTTTACAAACTGTCTACATTTTTTAGTATTAATTACGGACTTGCATTTTTGTTTTTCATTCATAAAACGCACAGTTATACTCAATCTCGTGCGAATGAATAGTCTTAAAATTCTATCATCAATGTTTGAATGGAGTCTGCGAATGTGATGAAATAATTTTAGCTCACAATAATTGCTGTTTTTATAAATAGGATACAAACTACGAAATTCTTTTTCCATTATGTGTGTATTTTTTAATAGAGTATTATTCGGAATCGTCAGCCCCCCTTTGGATAATAGCTCAATCCAAGGTAAAGATTTACCTGCCCGATGAGCACCAAATCTTGTATTTTTTGAATGTACTCCAAAAATCTCACCTCCCTTTTTGCCTAATTTATAAGCTATATACCCTGCCAGATATCTTAATGAGTCAAGCTCAACACTGCTAAACTTGCTGCTAGAATTTACCTGTGCATGAATCATGAAAAAGTAAGCGTAAATAAAGGCAGAACAAAAATAACTATAATACCAAATAAGTACATTACACGAATATTTAAATCTATTTACGCTTACTTTTTCATGGAGATTAGCTACTACTTCGGCCTCGATGGCTTCATTCATTGATTCTATGTTAGTCTGTTTTGACGCGCTGAGCAATGCAGATGCAACATAAGAATCCGAATTCTCCCATTCATCAACATTGCTACCGTACGGAACTTTAATTTGCGACCCTAGAATCACTAAACGAAGCCGGTATCTGAATTCTACAGCATTAGGGTGAGTGTTTGGTCCCCCAAAGCATCGCATGCGGGAGAAAAAATTCTCTAGGCAGTCCTGGTTTAATCGGGAGGTGAGAATAAAAGTTAAGTTGTTATTTAATTTTAATTCATTGAACATTTTTTGCAATGAGGTAATAGATATTATAAAGCCGGTTTGACAGGGCAGCATGCCATTTTTGACCGTACCTCTATTTGTTTTAAACCGCGCTGTTTCCATGAGATTCTTTAAATCTTCTAAAGCCCGTAATTGGTCATCATAAAATAGTCCAAATCCGGATTTGTAATTGTTTGTGGGAAATTTGGGACAACGCGAATTGAGCACATCGAAGCCATTATTAATTGTTTCGAAAAAATTCCCGTAACTTTTATTGTTCGGGTAGCACTTCCACGCCAAAGCTGCCATAGTATGTGATAAAAGCTGAGCCGCGGGTCTCACGCGCATTCGCTCTGCTCCCTGAATGTCAAGACTAGAAAGAGATATTTTCGGACATAGTTTAAGTTCCTCGCCACTTTTACCAATTAAATTAAAAAGTAAGGATTTGTCAATAACGCTCCCATCTTGCAACACAATTCCTTGATCAAGAATATGGTTTCGGATGTTCTTCAAGCAGTGAGGAACATCTGCTAATATATACACGTTTCGTGTTGCGTCAATTGGATTTGGAAACGACACATTTTCTACACTGATGTTCAAGTTTTTTAAAAATGACCGGTTTTCTGCTCCTAAATCACATACAATTCCGCAGACTCTAAATCTAACGTTTTCGCACGCTGTAATAATTTGATTCAGTAACACAGTAGTCATGTTGCAATTGAATCCATAAAAAACGGGCTGTTTCCAGTTGCTACACAGACCGCGCAACATAGCAACTTGCGCTTTGGAATGCGAGGTTACTTTGAGGTAGACCGGATCAAGTACATTTTTAGAGTCGAGAGACATTTCATCAAAAGACAAGACCGAGATTAGTGAGAATTCGTCCATTGACTGCGTTATTTTTGACAAAGCTTGAAGTACGTCAGTCAATAATCCTTCTTGACAATTGAATTTACTTGCCCACTTAGTGAGAGTGCTCACGGCAGGGAGGGGTAATGGAATGGTCTTTTTCATGGTTTTGTAAGCCTTCAATCCCACACTACGGATAGCCATTGCCGATGTTATGTCGTGTGTACTCCAATTCACCCTTTTCTGTCCGTTTATACGCTTGAACTGGGCATCGGTAAGCAAATGTTGAGTGACTCCGCTTCTGTCTTTTAATTTTGATTTAACTTTCATTGCATGTATGAGATTGTTAAGCCGTAAAATCTCCGTCCGCTGTTTCGCTACAATGTCTTCAAGAATTTTAATCTTCTCTTGCTGTTGATCAATTTCTGGTTGTACCATAAAAGGAAAATAATTAAAAACATTACAAACCTATCAAATTTAGAATTTTTAACGCGAATCTCGAAAAATAACCCCTATATATTAAAATTTCACGCAATCGACTGGAAATATTATGCCAATAAGAGAATCAAACAAGCTCATTGCAGTTTGCATGCATTACGTGATAATTCTTGCTTCGCATCTTCGGCGTGTCCAGCGTTAGTGTATGTATCACCTGCTTGACATGCTGCGTCTTGACCATCTTCGAAAACTGTTAAAAAAACAGATTCGGGCTTATATATATCAAATAATTATGTATGCGTCATAATTGTTTACTTTGTATTTAAGTATTGTCAATGTGCAACTTACCGGAGGTATTCTCTTTCTCGCTTATAATGCAATCACTTAGTAATTCTTCTACCACATGCTTCCTTTG